>JAHLJZ010000028.1:0-263613 GCA_025602915.1 Paraphysoderma sedebokerense | reverse complement strand
GATAACTACGACGATCTTCAGCTTCAAGCCACCAATGATGTCGAAGAAGAACGGGAAAGTGTATTTTCTTCCAAAGGCGGGGCGCTGAGCATTCAAAGAAGAGTTGAGAGACCAGACAGCACTCCTTTAACGACTTCTGATTGAGGTAACCTATGATCTCATGGACAATTTCGCTCGGGAGAGAGTTGATGCCGTTTTGGGACTCCATGTATGATATATCAACGTAGTGGGTTGAGCGAAGGGTAAGTTTGTTTTCGCTGGACTGAGAAGTAACATTTCTTCGGGCGCTCCATCGTCCACCTATTTGACCCCGATATGATCGACGGACCAGAATCCAGATGGGCACATTTTATGAATTTATCCAAAGAGAAATAAACAGATATTAGAACAAGCATTATGATATGTATTATCTTTAAGAGACAAATGCAACAACAATTTACAATTGAAATCTCCAGGATAAAATGAAAAGAACAAAGTAAGAAAATAAAGGTATGTATGATTTCTCGATATCCTACAAACGTCTATTTAACAAGATTCTGTTTTTCTAATTCTACACCCTAATCTACTTGTTAATGTAACTACAGAACAGAATTCTTACTTCGGAGATTAATTGGTAACTGTGAAAGGGTATTAAATACAATGAAAAAATCATGAAAGAACACGATTTCGGTAAGAATGGCGATCAACGCATTCCCCACTATACAGCATGTACACCGCAACTATATCATGACTTGATATCTGCGTCTTTGAACCCATAAAGAGTGAATAATAAATGAAACTTTAAAAAAAATTCAAAACGCGAAAAAAAGTTTAAAGACAAAACGAAATACAAAATGCTAATCACAAATGACAGTAGATACTGAAAGAGCCTAAAAATAAAAAAAAACTTCAATTTGAAAATGTATGTATACTACTACTATATCTAGTCTCAGGGGTTACGCCCTCATATCTGTCGAGGACTAGACGCACGGTCAAGACTCCAACCTATTGAATCCACCAGCCTTCTCTGCCATTTTGATTTCCGCGCTTGTCTTTGCCGGAATCTGAAAATAGAGAAAAATATCTGTATTCATCGTTTTCCTTTCCATCTGTGTTTTCGGCAGTGTCGTGCTTGTTGCTTCTGCGCTTTGCCTCGAAATCGAATTGGAACTGATTTCCTTGTCTGGCTTCGCCGAAGGAGTCGACATTCCCTACGGACGACGCAGACTTCAAAGCTTTGAGTGATGGTAGCAAAGTATCAGACTTTTCGGAATAGGTGGAGTTAGATCTGGTTGGCTTAAAAGGCACTGCGCTGACACGGAGTGTTGTGTTCGATAAAGCCGGGGACGGTTGAGATTGGGATGACGAGTGTGGCACATTCTCTTCGTCGCTTTCGTTGTAACCGGCATAAGCAGAAGCATTACATGCTGTGAAAGAGCTACGTCGTCTCTTATACTTTGGTGGCGGGAACGGTTCTTCTTCGCCTTTGTTGGGGCCAGATGTGAAAAAAATCTTCGGCCGGTACGCTGGTGGCTCTTCCATCACACTAATTCCATTAACAAATACGAAACTGGTTAATACAAGAAAAATGAAATACTGCGAGTGATAAGAAGATAATTTACCTTGAATTTCGGAAGCGTTCAATCAATGCTTGCTTTCCTTGAATGTTGGCGTAACTGAGCATACAAACTTTATCACTGTTAAATTTAGTCCTGTTTTCACAATTTGATAACGTTAGTTTCTGTATTTTGAGTGACTTAAAGACAAAGAATGGCTTACCATTTCTTCCCAACAACCTTCTGAGCGAATGAAATGACAGCACTATAGGTCGATTTACGTCAGATAAGAGTTACGAACATTAGCCATGATAAGAAACTTACTTCGAATCAACAAAGTTGATGAAAGCGTAGCCCATGTTGCATCTAAGATGAATCAATTGTCAGGTTCCCAAATCGTAAAGACCAAGATTATCAGAAAGAATGAGAACAAACCTATTGGTGAAATCCATTCTCAAATACAAGAAATCATAACAACCTTTGTGACTTTCATTGATAAAGTCAATCAACATACGTTGAGTATACTTGTTTGGAATATTCCTGATCATGAACGTAGTTCTGGAATCCGATCCGCTAATCACTCTGGTGATATCGAATTCATTTGCACGGGGAATGAGATCGACTTTAGGTTGAAGTGAACTTTCTCGAATACAGGCTGAATATGGAGATGAGACAGTCGAGTTGTTATGCGTGCGCCCGGCACCAGGGGCTACAGAACGATTGCCGTTGCGGGTATCCAATGATGGGGAAGAAGTAAAGGATGCATCAAGGAGAGAACCAAATTGCGGAGTCGATTGGGAGGAGACGATGGTACCAAAGTGAGAAACGTAATCCATGAAGTCATCCACACTAGAGCTTCTGGAATTGTGTAGCAATGGTGTCCGAGAACCAGGTTGAAGCGGAGTTTGACTTGAGGAATTGATTGTACGAGTAAAACTCATAGGTGAGGTAGCAGGCGATTGCGAGTCTTGTTCGAATGACGGTAACTCTAAATATGATTTCCCATGAGAAGATAGCAAGGATGGGTCAAGTCTACTTGTGGTGAGATGATCGGATGAAGCGCTCTTTCTACGATGCGGCACACCGAGATTTTGTTTTCTGCGGAGAGCTTCGGAATAGCTACATGTCGTGTCACTGACACGGCGAGAAAGTGAGGGGGCAGTTGTAGAGGAATACCCAAAGTTTGACGAGCGAGAATTGATCCAATCGACAACATCATCAGCGTTAGTGGCGGCGCCAGAAGTTGACTTTGAGCGAAGCAAGTATGGTGAAGATTGACTCTTCAGTTTGGTTGGTGAACATTGTTGGAGGCTGCTTATGGATTGCATTAGAGACTGGTCGAGGAACTCGGAATATTTCGTGAGATCGACTTCGCCTGTCGAAGTAGGACTATTGGACCATGCAAGGTTCCATGGAGAGTTCTCCGGCTTGAAATAGTGCACTTGAATTTGTTCGTTCTGTGAAAGATGAAATGCCGTGAGTACGACCTAATTAAACAGCTGAAAGGATGCGAAAAAGCATACATAAGTCCTAAAGATAACAGCAGCGAGGCTATTCTTTGCCGCTTCCGCGTGACGGATGTCAAAATATTCCACCACGACATCTGAATAACCATTGATTCCGTCATATTTCTTCAAAGAACGCACATCACCATATGAGCTGATTACGCCCTGTAAATTCAAATAAGGTCAGCCGTAGGCAGAAAACACCATAGAAATCTGTGCGATGGTTTCAAACAATATACATACCTTAAGATTACCAAGATCTGCCTCGGCATTCAATCCAGAAATCACAATTTCTCCAAAGTTCTCAACCTGAGCCAACGCATTTCCTGCGATCTTCAATAACAACAGTTAGCATCAGACAGCTTGTCAAAAGGCCTGATTAATCGAATATACCTTCAACACCATTGATCTATCACAGAATTTCGCCATAATTTGCAATCCGCGGAGGGAGTGATTCGCCATTCGCTGTAATGCATTTGCAGCCTGGCGGATGTCATAGAACGAAGCGATCACGAACCCGTGGAGGGAGAGTAATGGCGTGAAGATGCATTGAATATCACCATAAACCTATCAGACGAGAATGCTGCTATTAGAGATAAAGATCCAATCAGACGACTTAAATTATTATTATTATACCTTTAAATAATCCAATTCTGAAGGTTGAAGATCTTTGGGTAAATTCGATAAGACAACATAACGACTAACATCGGGTGACGATGCGTAATCTTCATTAACCATCGGCGCCTTGAAACTGGTTGGCGAGAGTACCGGAAGAAAGTAATTGTTATTCGATACCAAGCTGGACAATCCAATCTGATTGTATGCATTTAACCAAGATGAGTATGGATTGAATGCTGCAATATTCTGCTGTGTCCTTTGGGACGAGTCCACGAAACCAGAATCACCAACGTGGCCGAAGTTATTGCCACCAAAGCTTGTAGTATGGTTTGACTCGGATCTGGTTCTTCTTAATTGAGGAGTCGGATAAGTACCAAGATCTTCAACCGACTGCACGTTGGAAACTTCTTTTGCTTTCCCGGCACCTTGATGCGGGTCGAAATATGTCAAGTCACCAAATCCATGGGCAGAAAAGTCAACGTGCGCGTCCGAGGTTTGGGAATGGTCTTGGCATTGAGACTGCGAAGAACCGAGTTCGTACTCCATAGGAGTGTCGAAGGGGGACAAGTCATCACTTGCTCCGCGAGCTTCAGAGGATCGATTTACAGTTGGAGTGGGATTGGGGGTAGGCATGTGAGTTTGATAGTCCTCCTCTTTCGACTGCGAAAAAACATGATTCCCATCGCCGAATTGACTCTTCGTGGGATTCAAGTAATGGGCTTTGGAATGGCTCTTTTCAGTGGGTGCGGTGACGTCTGGCACACGACCGGAATTGACCTATTCAAAAGCAAATTGAATTCCAGATTAGATTTCGCAGGAAAGTGGCGTATTGACGGCGGTATAACTCAAAGTGACGCGAAAAGCAAGGAGTGTTTTTGAACGCCACCGATTCGAGAAAATGAATCTGTACACATTCAAACAGAAAGAAGAGAACACTACCATAGGAGAAGACCAATCACTTGAACCGTATATTGCATCGATCACTCGAGAAGAATTGCGAATAGGCTCCATCGATGCTGCAGATGTTTGATCTGAAAACCGCACGTAGTCAGAGAAAGCACAAGGGGATAGTAAGCGAGGGTGAATAACGATTCAGTCAGACAAGTCGAAAGTTTCGCTTGCGAGCAAATGGTGTGAGAGAATGTGGGAAATGGGTGTTGTAAAAAGTGTGGAGAGAAGGGGTGAATTTAAAGGTTTGGGGTAATTAAATTCGCCAAGATGTCCCCACCCTAGAATGCGAAACAGAGAAGAGAGAGAAGAAGGGTCGAGGAGGGAACGTGGTGTCACAGAGGCCGAGAGTGCTGCTCGAGGTTGCTCGTCTGATGAGCGGGCTGATCTTGTTTGACGCGGTTCACGCGTTCACACCCTTCCACTCCTGCAGCACGCAATCTGGACTTCGGTGTTCACCGGCCCGCAAAAGTACACATTGTCTGTGTCATCTCGATGTAGTAAGACTGTATTTGTCTTCCATACACACTGTCGTCAATGTATACATGTTATTTACAATAAAACGCCTCGAAGACCCTCGTCTGGAGCGATTCTATCTTTGTGATTGACCGATCGATATGATTGAAACTTCTCGCGTTACACAAGTAGCCTAGGCCCACCTTTTTGACAGCATCGAAGACGGTCGACTTTGGGAAGAAGCAACTGATGATCCTACACAAATGAAGTGTTTACATTTAAACACAATTTAAACCACAAAAGAGATATTGTCTTCGCTGACCTGTACTACTAGCTGTTTCCAAGCTGCGTTGAAGAGCCTCCAGGTTAAATGTGTCATTCTCAGCAGAAATCACGTCTGGATTGGCCCTCTTTGTGATGAAGCTCTGCCTAGAACTATGACTGGTACTTACTCCACTGTATGTCGATGTCCTCGATCCTGCTCGGATCGGCGGTAAGGAACTTCTGTTGGGAGGAGCGGACATACTGCATGACGGCGGCAACTTTCCGAGGATGATTCCTCCGACCTTCTGCGAAAGGAGCTTAAGGCCTGTAGTTTTGAATCAGAATAATCCTAGAGCTGACTTCATCCTCGTTATGACTAGATAGAAAAACTGACCCCCTGATAATAAATAGACATTCTCTATGCCGCGTTCACATAACGTTTGGGCAGCTAATCCAGCAATACTGAAGAATGTGCGAGTGTTCAGTACATTATCACATATAAAAGGATCTTTCAGGAATTTACCTCTCGTCTTCGTCGTACACTATTATTAGTTTATTTGGCTTGTTTCTGAAATAGATGAATTCGGATGTCAGTTGATCTCGTTTGATCAATATTGCGGGGAAGTTCATTGCTGTGATTAATCTTGGATATTAGTACACGTTTTTCGTCGAGAAGCCACGAAAGGTGAATCTTGCCTCCAACGATATGGCACCTCACAAAGCTATCCGAATCTCTTATGTCCAGCAACAAGTATGGAAGCTCAGGGTTATACGGCACAGAATGCTGCTGTCGCTTCCTCAAAGCAATTGCTTGCCTCTCTTGTCGCTGAAAATGGATTTGTTCCTTTGACTGTATCGGGGGATCCGTCATTAAAGCTGATACGTTATCTGTAGCTTTATCAGAGTGCTGGTAATGTCTCGATGATTTCGAATCCATAGACATATTTGACTGAACGGAGGGAGAACGTGTCGTTGAGGCATCTGAGGTTGATCTCGAGTTATTTGCATATTGCGATAAAAATGCCATGTTGGTTCTTTCGTGAGAATCAAGATCAAACTCGAGGCTTGTTTCGAGCACCAATCGAGCAAAGGCCTGCACAAATATTGAAAGTTACGACTGTAGCATATAAAGTTTCGGAGTTGTTTAAAACGACACAAACAAGCGGCTTTATCCGTTTGAATATTTCGTTGCCTAGGACTTTGTAGTCTATACGACAGATTGTTAAGTCTCCCCAATTGGAACAAAACTAATGAAGTTTAATATTACCGTTGTGCTTCTTCTGCAGCTTTTGGAGGTAATTCGTCAGGCTGCTTCCGGTATCTAGCGTCGATCTGAGTTTGACGAATCAGGGAACGGTTTTTGTGAGAAACAATTATCAAGGACGAGAGGGTGCCGCATTACCTAATGTGTTCATATCTTGGGTTCCGGGGAATCCGTTTTTGTAACAGCTAGAAGAAGGGAGCGGGGAGGATGAGCCGGTCGGAGCTGGTGGCAGTTGGCGGAAACAAGGGAAAAAGGATGGCATACATTTTTATCGCCGATAGTTGAAGACATCATTTGGGGAGGGGGAGGTGGTGGCAGGAAGGAGTGTGTCGAAGGAGGGAATGTGTGGAGGGAGGATGTTGATTGTGGATTGTAGGGAGGAGCGATGAAGGAAGGGAAGGATGCAAAAGTGCGGGTGAACCAAGTGGCAGCCAAACGGAACAAAATCCAAGCGACGCGTGCAAAGCAGCAAATGCCGCACACAGCCAATGCTATTGTTGTTCCTCCTCCTTAATTCCTTACCACACTCACTCCGTCCCTCTACAGTCTACATACATTGCAATAGGTAGATACACACTCCCTTCAGACGAGTCATTACCACCACTGCATCCCCACAGTCCCATCCCAAACCCTCCCCTCCTCTCTCATCCCCACCCACCCTAAACAATGGAACGAAAGAGCAACTCATCTCTGCCTTCAGAGAAACTGAAGCGTCGAAACAGCTCAAAAGCCTCCATCAAGTTAAACGACAAATTAAAATCGCCAAAATCGGGTTCTTCCGCCCTTTCTCAACCGCAATCATCGTCCTCGGACCCTCCTTCAGCATCAGATCAAATCATGAACAAGGATTCCATCTTCATTGGGATCCCTGACACTCTACCAGCAGGCGCCATGCCTATTTTCCTGGCTTCGGCATCTATTGATATATTTCAGCTGAAGCAAGGCGAACATTTGACGGAGGAAAGACCATACAAGTTTATTTCGAAAGACGATGTTTTGGCCGATCTCTTCAACAGAGCTGCAGTCAGTGACTTGAGCGTTGTCAAGCCTCAAATGCAGGTCTGGTACCAATTTCTGAATACTTCTCAACATAAATTTCTAATAAACCACATCGAAACAGCAATATGCAGAAGATCGAATACTGGTGATTCATGATGCATCGTGGAAGTTCGGCCAGAATTATATAATATGTACTACTATCGAAGCAAAAGACTTCTTCTTTCAGGTATTCGCTTTCTTCCGGTAGTCATAAACCAATGCGTATTCTTTAGAGGCTGCTCACACGGCTATTGAACCGACACAACCTTAGAAATCAGACCCGGCAGGGCTCGACCAAAACTCCATAATATCAACAAGCAAAACAGCAATTTCCCAAGCCAAAAGGCCAGAGCGATGGGTGTCGCTCGGAAGCGAGAAAGATATTGAGGACGAAAAGGTTCAGGCGACTCGGGACTTGGTATGTGAGAGAAATTTTGCCATTTGAAATTCAATTCCTTTGTTGGAAACTTTTGTTCGCCAGTGTCATAATTGATTGTCTGTTTTGATTATCCACCTGGAACCCAATCGGTTTAGGTGCATATTCAAGTCTCTCGTCGACGACGAAAATTTGGACAGCCGTGCAAATTTAGCGATAAGGATGCGCAGGACTGTACAATTGAATGCAAGCCGTTTAAGGAGACAATAGTAAAACCTATATATCGTGCGGAACATAGTGTTGGGCTCCAAGTATGTCTTTTGAATTCATTCTGTGCCAAGTTGTGCCAGTAAACGAACTTCCTTGAGATCCGTGATATTAATTATTTTTTTGTGTTGATGTGTCATACAGGTATTATTACCAGCTGTTGATGCCTCAGTTCAAACGACTTGGTGCGTCTCACATTTCTGGATCAGATGGTATTGTATTTAGCTAATCATTGCCAAACCTTTATTAGGCACCGCCCGATGAATGTGGCCCTTCAATACGAACCCATCACATTGGCAGAAGATCAGAAAGAACAGCTATGGCAGTCTGAACAAATGAGCGAATTTATGAACACGGTGGATCAACGGTTTGTGCGAACCTCGAACTCTTTGCATGACTCGATTGATGTTCTCTTAATTCCAATTATGCTGTTCAAACAATATGAATTCGACATACTAGAATCGAAAAAGCTCTCCAACAAAATGCAATAATGAACATATTTCAGAATAACTTCAAACTTCTGGGAGATGAAGATACGACATTTGAGCAGGGGTCTACCGTTTCACTCATCGTATGTCACATAGTTAATACTACCGTTAACGAGTATTACAGAGTGAATGTATTGAGAATAACGACAATTTTTTAGGAATATCAATCATTCACCGATTTAAGGCATAGCAAAGACAAATCTATCTCGTGTGTTGCGTGGCATCCAACACAAAAAGGTAATAGCATGATTTGCATGCTCATCGTGTCCCTTCTAACAACAGGTACGGTAAACCATCACCAATTTATAGGCATACTTGCTGTATCGGTGACACAACGATACACATTTGATGAGCGAGTGGACCGTGGATTTAATGTTAAATCAAAGCAATCTCTAATATTGATTTGGAGTTTCTATGATCCTATTCATCCGCAAGTATGTTTTACCTTTATTTGGACTTTTGCAATATAGAGACTGCCTTCGAAATTGTTTAATTCACAAAATTTATTGCAGCTTATTTTGGAAGCACCAGATGATGTCACGGCGTTTCAATTCAACCCGCATGATCCGAATATTATTGTTGGCGGTTGCATTAACGGACAGGTCTTTCGTCTCTTTGTCAAAATTTATCCACTAAATCTTCTAACCTATCTCCGATTATTCTAGATAGTACTATGGGATACCACCGAATACCAGGATCGCGTACGATCTACTAAAAAACAGGCAAAAGCAGACGACAACTCTAAAGACAACAAAGACAGTAAGGATGCGAAGAATGAAATAACAATTATAAAGTACATCGCTGTTTCATCAATAGAGTATAGCCATCGCAACGCCATCACGGATTTGTCATGGCTACCAAAATATCTGGAGGTAACTCACAATGCATGCTTCCTCAATGCACTATCTAGTTTCAAACCGGTGAGAACGTAGATTCTTAACTGATATGATTACCAATTTTTCTTGTGTGATTAAGGTCAATCATAACGGTGAAGCACTTGAATCGAAAGAGTTAACTGTGAAGCAGCTTGTTACTTCAGCCCTGGATGGTCAGATATTTTTCTGGGATCTGCGTTTCAAGAAAGACTTGAAAAGCCTGGATTTGGTTTGGAAACCTTTATTTAAGGTACGTTCACCATATTCTTTAATTGCGCAACAGATGCAAAATTATTATCTCATACCACAAAAATTTTCTTAGGTCCCAATGATGTCTGGTGACAATACGTTTGACTACGGTATAACGAAGATCAGTCTTAAGCCATTTCAAGTTGAGAAAGGTAAAGTAGAGTAGTTACACGTTCATGACCGCCAAATCGTCGCAATCATTAATTCCCACTCCACGCAGACGACGAACGCAAAGAAAAAGGAAACAAAGAACGCGAGAATAACGAAACAAAAGAAAAAACTAAAAGCAATCTAGCGACTAAATTCTTCGCAGCGACAGAAGTGAGTCTAGTTATTTATTCACAAAGAGTGAAGAACTGGAACAACTTACACCGATCGATCACACTGTAGGAAGGGGATTTAGCATATGCCGATTGGATGGGTGTCGAAAAAGCGGATAAGGATGCGCCAGGTATTAATCCTTGATAATCTCGATGAAAATCATAGAGAATGTAAGATGACGCTGATACGTTTGTCTGTTCAGCCTCCAGAATCGAACATGTCTGGGGAGTGCATTTCGCCCCGATGACTGATGTTCAGAGATCGCCGTTCTTCTCCGATATTGTGTTGAGTGTAGGTGGATGGTCGTTTCATATTTGGAAGGGAAAAGTGACTGTATGCCTTCTATTCTCCTCTATCTTTGCTTGATGCTTCGACAAATTAAATCAGGTTCACCGAGAAATTAACATGTTTAATACGTTTTGCAGGCAGGATCTCTTTTATCATCTTCACTTTCAAATGTGCACCTAACGGGGAGTTGCTGGAGTACGACAAGACCAGGAGTGTTCTTCATCAGTAAAGCAGATGGTGTTATAGAAGTCTGGGACTTGCTAGATAAATCTCATGTTCCATCGCTTGTACAAACGGTTTCTGCGACGAGCATCACTCACATGGCATTGCACACATCTTTCAGTACGTTTTTACTCCCTCTTATCATTCTCTATTCTCTTTTGCCTAATGATATGTCTTACCATTTCTTGTCCTGAAAAGTCAAGTCGAATATCCATCATCAATTCCTTGGCGTCGGTGATGACGAAGGAACGCTACATGTCCTTGAAGTGCCTAAGGCGCTGCGTCGTCCTTCACGAAATGAGAAACAACTCATAAAGGCATTCTTTGAGAGGGAAGTCAAAAGGGTAGTGAATGTGGTTGAACAAAAAGCAAATCGGGCAAAAGAAAAAACCACACAAGATGTACTGGCCTCGACGACCGCTGTTGATATTGTACGTTTTACTTACTTCTTTCACCCTTCCCTATTTTGACCATTTGTTGGGTATCTGCCTGATCTGCTGACCTCTCGACTTGTTCGGATAGCCTCAAGAACCAAAAGTTTCCTCTGATAGCATGGAAAAGGAGTTGGAAGCAATGGAAAAACAATACCAAGAGATAGAGAAGGGGTTACTGGAGAAATTAAGTATTGCGGCAGCGGCGGAAAAGCATACGGAATCATAATTTGGCGCGTTGCGTGTCTGTAAGAACTGCACTTACTGGCCTATGATTAATCTTCTAAATGTAAATATGTTGTCAACTTGTATGAAGACGGCTGATCAACGAGAAGGGTTTTTAAGGAATTGAATACATTCACTTTGAATCAACAAGTCTGAGCATTAGTTGGGCAACCCGTGTAGAGAGTTAATCGCCTCTTCACCGTAGCCTAGCGGTGAGACAGTAAACAAACCTCCCTCTAGTCCGATCACTCCATTCCTTACCACATATATCTTGTTCAGTTTAAGTTACAATCCATGATGTCCGACGATTACAAACCCGAATCTTCGCAGGAACAAGATTCCCATCCGCCTCCACCCGAGGATAGACGAGGTTCTTACCACTCCGATCGCAATTCAAAATCACCTCAACGCCAGTCTCAGTCCGATCAGGACAACTACGACCAAGGCGGCGGCGGTGGACCAGTCCGAGGTGGAGATTCTTCATATAGAAGAGGTGGTGGGTATGGTGGAAAACCCTATGGCAGACCGTACGACCGACCTCCTAGATCGTACGGCGGACCACCGCCGCAAGGTGGAGGACCGAGTTCTAAAGATTGTAGGGTTTACGTCGGAAATTTACCGTACACTTTGCGATGGTTCGAGCTTAAAGATTTTTGTAGAGAAGGTTCGTACCTATTGGTCTTGTCGACTTTAGTTCCTGGCTGAAACGGAGGTTGTGGTTGAGATTGTTGTTTGTGTCCGCTCAATTGAGCTTCTGTTGTTTTGGAATGGACTCCCTCTCAACTTTGCATTTAACCCATTTCATATTTATTCATTTGAATTAATAGCCGGAGAAGTAGTTCGAGCTGAAATTCTCATGCTCCCGAACGGACGATCCAAAGGTTGCGGTATTGTCGAGTTCCGTTCACCGGATGATGCCAAGAACGCAATTAAAATATTTCAAGATCGAGAAATGAATGGACGACCTATTTTTGTCAGAGAAGATCGTGAAGATTTCTTAAAACCCAGTCGACCAGTGTTAGGTTTCGGTCGTTCTTATGGATTTAGACCACCCCCTCGGGGTTCCTTCGGTCCTCCTCCAGGTCCTCCTAATCCTTGCATGGTTTTCGTTCAAAATGTATGATTTTTTAATGCTTTTTACCTAATTCATTTATTGACTTCGACATATTATCAAATAGATCCCTTACTCGGCACATTGGCAGAATTTGAAGGATTTGTTCAGGGATGCCGGTGAAGTTGTGAAAGCTGATGTTTTAGTGTTCCCGGATTCTGGTAGGAGCCGTGGTGTAGGAACGGTAATATTCGAGACGGAGGCGGCGGCGCAGAATGCCATTTGTGAGTACACATAGCTGGTTTATTCTTTTGGATGGTTATTTCAATTGCGTAGAAATGAGGTTTGGCGATAGATGGATGATTGAGATGGCAGAAACGATGGTCGAACCCTGTCGGGAAGGACTGCTTCGGGTGGATGCTAGGATTGATGGAATTGATCCTCATGACAATTACCCCTCGTTGGCGTACTCGATATCAAGCCATTGTTCTGTGTCTCCTTTTCCTTTCATTGTTGAAACTTATTAAGGAGCTAAAGTTATAGTCTAGTGATGGATTGATTGCTTACCATGTGCCTTTCTTTTTCAATTTATGTTTGGTTGGATCTTTCGGTATGATCTCGGATGTCGAAAATGTCGGGAATGCTAATTAATATTCGGGCTCGGTTTGGAATTCGTTCGGAAAACTGTATCGTTGGATGACGCTGGTGAATCATCGGGAACCTACGATGGAACTGTTCTCATACGTCGAATCGGATCGACATTCTGGTGTTGGCGACTTTTGGTATTCTATGCGGTTTGGATTGGGTAATTATACAATGGCGGTGGTTTTTATACGATACCGTGATTCTATGGTTCGGCAAATTTTGGGCTGTTCGTCATGTAGCGATGTTCAATGGTTATGAATGGAACGGTCGTAAATTGGAAGTTCGAGAGGTAAATGAAGATTTCCGCTTCTTTCGTGCCATTTTCATGGTTTTTGTCCCATCTTATACTGGATACTCAATCCCCATTGCAATTGGCATTGTCTTTTACCATAGGACCGAGGTCGTCCTTATCGCGGCGGCTTTGGTGGACCCGGTGGACCTCCCTCACGTTACAGTGGACCTCCTGCTTCTCGTCCTCCATCTCATTCCCAATCTCAAGGACCTCCTCCGTCGTCTCAAGGCCATGGTTACGGAAGCGGCGGAGGGTCAGGATATCAAGGACAGTCCGGATATGAAGGAGGGTCAGGCTATGATGGGTATTATGGTTATGAACAAGGCGGTTATGACGGTGGTTATGACCAGTATTACGGACAAGGAGGTGGATATGATCAATATTATGGTGGTCAAGGTGGATATGGAGGAGGTGGCGGGGGGTATGACGATAGAATGTATGGAAAAGGTTATTAAGCTCATGGTGTGATACTAAATTGACATCTGTTGCTGAAAATGATTGTGAAATTGGATGCATGTTATTTGTAATTTTCTGTGAGTATTACGGATCAAAGTTAGTACTATATATGTCTGTGTTGTAATCGTTTCGGAGAGCACGTCCATTGAGAGTCCGGATTGTAAGCCAGTTTGATGCACCCGAAGGAAAACAATCCCGATGAGTGATCTGATAAGCTCCCACCTGAATAACGGAGACCTTCCCCTCATAACAAATATTTGTCATAGTAGTGCTCTAATCCGTCTCTACTCAAACTTTTTTTTTTCGGTTACACTACAATCAATTCAGCATCAAATGCCATCATCGTCACCGCCGCAACAGTCGCAACCGCTAAATCAGACCGATATCAACAATTTATCCCCGTCTCGACTGAAATCAATAGACACTACAGAGTTGCTACATAACAACCGAACAGTCATTGCAGCATCATGTGCAGCTGTGGTGGGTGTAATTGCTGGATTTCCATTTGACAGCGTGAAAACTAGGTAACTTTGTTTAATGCCAATTGATTGAGTACCCGGTGCTGTAGCGCCAGATGACTTCAAAATACCAAGTAACATCACCTAACGTCTTTAATTATCCTAAAATGTTCCTATTGTGGTTTTATTTTGCATATATTATTAAATTATCGTAATACTACATGAATCGGCTTCCCCCCTATGTACAAATTCACTCGTGCTATTATTCGTCGGCGCCATCAGAATGCAAGCGTTCAATTACCCGTCTCTCAATGATTGTATAAAATCAACTTACAGGGCGGAGGGACTACAAGGATTTTTTCGCGGGATGCTGCCGCCTTTAATCTCTGTGTCGTTTGTTAAGAGCGCTAGTTTTTCGGTGTATGTCGGTACCAAAGAATGGGTAGGCGAGCGGTACCCGGATATGGTGGAGACACAAGGATTGTGGGGAGTGATAAAGATGGCTTACATTGGTGGATTTTTGAGGTCAGTAGTTTTAATTTGCTTGTTGATACGGTTCAGAAAGATCTAACGCGGGCAATCATTCACAACTCTCTAATTTGAATTGTGATTCCTATGCAACAGTGGAAGTTTTACCAGCTTCTTTACTGCCCCGATGGAGATAGTCAAGGTCTTGAGGCAGTTGCAAGAGCTGATAGATAAAGAGAAAGCAAGCCGAACTTTGGATTCAAGTAAGGCAGCGCCTCCAATCTCTAAATTGTGTTTTCAAGCGTTTAATTGTGATTTTGTTTAAACTTTCGCAGGGAACCCTTCTCCACAAACGACAACATCTCCGCCAAAGCGGCTCAGTACATTCGGCACTGCAAAAATTATTATTGAAAAGAGGGGCGTCTCAGGGCTATATTATGGGTTCGGGTCGCAGTTTTTGAAAGATTCTATTGGGACGGGGGTATATTTTGCGTCCTATGAAGTGTTGAAACGGGTTCTGAGTAGAATTTCAGGCAATGAGGCTGGGCCTATGATTCATCTTGTCAGTGGAGGGTGCGCTGCGTTTCTTTTCACTATCGATCTTGATTTAGTATGGGTCGTGAAAGGCGTAAATTAACCATACCTCTGGCTTAACTAGATTGTGCGGGATGATAGCTTGGACGGTGATATTTCCGATTGATATGCTGAAGTCAATCATTCAAAAAGGTATGGCAGTTCTGCTCTTGCCGCCATTGTTTTCTACTAAGTAAGCGTTGCTTCGCAATAGAAACTTTATCATCTAATCCAAAGTATCGAAATATCTACGAATGTGCCCGTGCGATGTACAGAGAACACCAATCGATAAAACCGTTCTATCGAGGGATGAGTGCTACTATGGTGCGGGCGGCACCGATACATAGCTTGAATTGGTTTGTGTATGAAGGAGTAATGAAGTTTTGTACGAGACCGGTGTCGTAATACAATCCGTAGAAAGGTAGAGAACAATAGGGGGTGTGGAAGGGCCCCACCTGCTGGTATAGCTATGAGTGACATTAATAGGGATATCTGTAGAATAATCTTAATTGTATAGTATAGGTTTGAATGAACCATTGTAATTTAAGGGCCAAGGACCGACAACCGTATTGGAATCATGCCTATGGAGGTATATACATGGTAATAATGCAAAGTGTGTGGTCATCATCACATTATTCGTATTGTGGCGAGGAGCACGCACCAGGGAGCGTGTGTTGCCAACAAAGAGAAGTGTCAAGGGAGTTTGTCGGATTCCCCTCTCGCCTGGGAAACACCTGTCCCGTCCGCTCATCGCTCTCGCACTCCCTCCCTCTTTCCTCTTCCATCCTGTATCCAACAGCCACTCCATCTGTATCAACACACACTCTTCCCTCCGCATACCTGAGAATGGCTACTACAAACGTCAATTTCCGTGAAATCGGTCAGAAATACCCTAATCTCAACTCTGAGCTCGATTACCTCATTGCTCAATTCAAGTATATATCCTCCCTTCAGCCCTTAGTCCCCTTGTCTTTATCCTAATCCTTGATTCGTCCTTTATCGTTTAGCTCTTTCGACATCAATCAAGATGGGTCCATCGACCAGGGCGAACTCATGAAAATCTGTAGAGAACTCAAAGTATACAGTCTTGACCAAATCAATTCCGCTATGCGTGAAATCGATACCAACAATGATGGAAGAATCTCTTTTGATGAATTCCTCGGCGTAAGTATAGAAGCCTTTATCTTAGTCAAAGTCAATCCGTATTCCTTGGGCCTGCGGCTGGTCCGGTTTGACGTGTTAATATATGACCTTGCGTATGTTTGACATGCCAGTTAGACATCTTCTAACGTTTTCTATTCGGAATCCATCGCTAGCTTATTGCGAAATTGAAGGATGGCAAAGCTGGAGCAGCTGGCAAAATTATGCAACAAAAAATTATTATCAAAGGTGTCAACCAAAATACCACTCAGTGCGTCGTCCTTCCTTCCGTTTCTCTGTGGGCTCGATGGTTCAATGATGCATCTCCACGTTACTAACTTGCTTTTCCCGTTTGTTCTTAGTACTATCAATGAAGACGAAAAGGAACAGTTTGTTGAACACATCAACTCTACCTTGAAGTCTGATAAACAAATCGGTTCCCGATTCCCCATCAACGTAAAAACAATGCAAATCTTTGAAGAATGCAAAGGTATGTTGATTATTTGCACTATATAATTCCAGATTGATTGAGTTCTGACGCCTATATTTGCCCTGTAGATGGTCTTTTGCTTGCCAAACTCATTAACGACGCTGTCCCTGATACCATCGATGAACGTGTATTAAACGGTATTTGAGGTTTCCTTTTTCTCAATGGTAATGCGGAAAATTAACCGGTTCATTCGTAGTTGGCAAAAAGTTGAACATGTTCCAAATGACCGAAAACAACAACGTCGTCATCAACTCTGCAAAAGCCATTGGCTGCAGTGTTGTCAACATTGGTTCGCAGGAGTATGTCATCCGTTGCACTTTCCTCAATTGTCCTTACATTCACACATTTCTCCCACTGTTTTTTTTTGTATTTTTTAGTTTGATTGACGGAAGAGAGTATCTTATTCTCGGATTGATCTGGCAAATCATTAAGATTGGATTGTTGTCGAAAATTGATATTCAATTCCATCCTGAATTGTACCGCCTCTTGGAACCCGGTGAAGCATTGGAAGCTTTCGTCAAATTGCCCGCCGATCAGATTTTGTTGAGATGGGTCAACTATCATTTGAAAAACGCTGGTGTCAGCCGAAGAGTTGAAAACTTCAGCACTGATGTTAAGGTAACATTTGATGGATGAAACATCAAGTAATTTCATAGATTAATCAATTTACTGTTTGGTAGGATTCTGAAGTCTACACATATCTACTCAATCAACTCGCCCCAAGTTCTTGCTCAAAGGCTCCTCTTCAAGAAAAAGATCTCACCAACCGTGCTGAGCTTGTGTTGCAAAACGCTGACAAAGTCGGATGCCGAAAATACCTTACCCCGAAGTCTATTTGCGAGGGTAACCCGAAGGTACTGAGCCTGTCCCTATAATAGCCCTATCATCGTGTGTTCTAAAACCCATTATTCTTTAGCTGAACTTGGCTTTCTGCGCCAACTTGTTCAACACTCTCCCTGGTTGGTTGATATGTCATTGGCACAGTCATAGACTTGTGTTTTCTGACATAAATTCTCTTGCACAGGTCTTGCGCCCCTCACTCAATCAGAATTGGCTGCCCTTGATGAGGCCCTCTTTAACTCTGAAGGTGACCGTGAAGCTAGAGGTTCGTGATTTTGTTTCGCTCGCTTTGTATGAGCTATTACTGATGCATTTTATAAAATGGTTTAGCTTTTGCTCTTTGGATGAACTCTCTCGGAGTTGAACCATTCGTCAACAATCTTTTCGATGACTTGAGGGTAAATATTTTAAGTTGCATAAATGCGTTTCGTTCTTGAATTTCAAATATTGAATTATCTTACTTTTTTAAAGGACGGTCTCATCCTTTTACAAGCCATTGACAAAGTTCAACCGGGAATCGTCGACTGGAAGAAAGTCAATAAGGCCCCAGTTACTTCTAGATTCAAGAAAGTGGAAAACACAAACTACGTTATTGTTCTCGGCAAGAGTTTGAAATTCACTTTGGTCGGTATCCAAGGTGCCGATTTGACTGATGGATCCAAGATTTTGACTCTTGGTGGGTAGCATCTTTCTAATTACTTCCATCCCTCGAGTACTCATTTCTTCGTTGTTAGGTCTTGTGTGGCAACTTATGCGAGAACACATTGTCCAAACTCTTCGATCCCTTGCCAAGGACGGAAAGGAAGTTACTGATGCTGACATGATCGCTTGGGCTAACGCCACTGTCGCTCGTGGTGGCAAATCCTCCAGCATCAACACCATGAAGGATTCTTCCCTCCGAACTGGTGTCTTCTTCTTGGACTTGTTGAATGGAATCAAGAAAGACTTGGTCAACTACGATTTGGTCACCGACGGTGCTACTGGTAATTTTGATCTCACAAATTCAAGAATGATTTGAAAGTTTACTCACAATTCTTATAATATCAGATGATGCTGCTAAATTGAATGCCAAATACGCCATCTCAATTGCTCGTAAATTGGGTGCTACTATTTTTGTTCTCCCTGAAGATATTCTCGATGGTATGGCCATGTCCCTATTGAAGATATGCAATGTTTTCGTTCACTAACAATCCTCGATTCTTTTTCGTGCCTTTTCTCCCTTGCAGTCAAACCCAAAATGGTAAGGTTTTCTTCAGCGTTATCTATTTCAATGGTGGCTAACATAAAGCTTTCGTTTCCAACTAGATTCTTACTTTCATCGGTAGTTTGATGGCTATCGATAGATCCATGGCCCACTAAGCCATTCTATTACTAATGATAACTACGACGATCTTCAGCTTCAAGCCACCAATGATGTCGAAGAAGAACGGGAAAGTGTATTTTCTTCCAAAGGCGGGGCGCTGAGCATTCAAAGAAGAGTTGAGAGACCAGACAGCACTCCTTTAACGACTTCTGATTGAGGTAACCTATGATCTCATGGACAATTTCGCTCGGGAGAGAGTTGATGCCGTTTTGGGACTCCATGTATGATATATCAACGTAGTGGGTTGAGCGAAGGGTAAGTTTGTTTTCGCTGGACTGAGAAGTAACATTTCTTCGGGCGCTCCATCGTCCACCTATTTGACCCCGATATGATCGACGGACCAGAATCCAGATGGGCACATTTTATGAATTTATCCAAAGAGAAATAAACAGATATTAGAACAAGCATTATGATATGTATTATCTTTAAGAGACAAATGCAACAACAATTTACAATTGAAATCTCCAGGATAAAATGAAAAGAACAAAGTAAGAAAATAAAGGTATGTATGATTTCTCGATATCCTACAAACGTCTATTTAACAAGATTCTGTTTTTCTAATTCTACACCCTAATCTACTTGTTAATGTAACTACAGAACAGAATTCTTACTTCGGAGATTAATTGGTAACTGTGAAAGGGTATTAAATACAATGAAAAAATCATGAAAGAACACGATTTCGGTAAGAATGGCGATCAACGCATTCCCCACTATACAGCATGTACACCGCAACTATATCATGACTTGATATCTGCGTCTTTGAACCCATAAAGAGTGAATAATAAATGAAACTTTAAAAAAAATTCAAAACGCGAAAAAAAGTTTAAAGACAAAACGAAATACAAAATGCTAATCACAAATGACAGTAGATACTGAAAGAGCCTAAAAATAAAAAAAAACTTCAATTTGAAAATGTATGTATACTACTACTATATCTAGTCTCAGGGGTTACGCCCTCATATCTGTCGAGGACTAGACGCACGGTCAAGACTCCAACCTATTGAATCCACCAGCCTTCTCTGCCATTTTGATTTCCGCGCTTGTCTTTGCCGGAATCTGAAAATAGAGAAAAATATCTGTATTCATCGTTTTCCTTTCCATCTGTGTTTTCGGCAGTGTCGTGCTTGTTGCTTCTGCGCTTTGCCTCGAAATCGAATTGGAACTGATTTCCTTGTCTGGCTTCGCCGAAGGAGTCGACATTCCCTACGGACGACGCAGACTTCAAAGCTTTGAGTGATGGTAGCAAAGTATCAGACTTTTCGGAATAGGTGGAGTTAGATCTGGTTGGCTTAAAAGGCACTGCGCTGACACGGAGTGTTGTGTTCGATAAAGCCGGGGACGGTTGAGATTGGGATGACGAGTGTGGCACATTCTCTTCGTCGCTTTCGTTGTAACCGGCATAAGCAGAAGCATTACATGCTGTGAAAGAGCTACGTCGTCTCTTATACTTTGGTGGCGGGAACGGTTCTTCTTCGCCTTTGTTGGGGCCAGATGTGAAAAAAATCTTCGGCCGGTACGCTGGTGGCTCTTCCATCACACTAATTCCATTAACAAATACGAAACTGGTTAATACAAGAAAAATGAAATACTGCGAGTGATAAGAAGATAATTTACCTTGAATTTCGGAAGCGTTCAATCAATGCTTGCTTTCCTTGAATGTTGGCGTAACTGAGCATACAAACTTTATCACTGTTAAATTTAGTCCTGTTTTCACAATTTGATAACGTTAGTTTCTGTATTTTGAGTGACTTAAAGACAAAGAATGGCTTACCATTTCTTCCCAACAACCTTCTGAGCGAATGAAATGACAGCACTATAGGTCGATTTACGTCAGATAAGAGTTACGAACATTAGCCATGATAAGAAACTTACTTCGAATCAACAAAGTTGATGAAAGCGTAGCCCATGTTGCATCTAAGATGAATCAATTGTCAGGTTCCCAAATCGTAAAGACCAAGATTATCAGAAAGAATGAGAACAAACCTATTGGTGAAATCCATTCTCAAATACAAGAAATCATAACAACCTTTGTGACTTTCATTGATAAAGTCAATCAACATACGTTGAGTATACTTGTTTGGAATATTCCTGATCATGAACGTAGTTCTGGAATCCGATCCGCTAATCACTCTGGTGATATCGAATTCATTTGCACGGGGAATGAGATCGACTTTAGGTTGAAGTGAACTTTCTCGAATACAGGCTGAATATGGAGATGAGACAGTCGAGTTGTTATGCGTGCGCCCGGCACCAGGGGCTACAGAACGATTGCCGTTGCGGGTATCCAATGATGGGGAAGAAGTAAAGGATGCATCAAGGAGAGAACCAAATTGCGGAGTCGATTGGGAGGAGACGATGGTACCAAAGTGAGAAACGTAATCCATGAAGTCATCCACACTAGAGCTTCTGGAATTGTGTAGCAATGGTGTCCGAGAACCAGGTTGAAGCGGAGTTTGACTTGAGGAATTGATTGTACGAGTAAAACTCATAGGTGAGGTAGCAGGCGATTGCGAGTCTTGTTCGAATGACGGTAACTCTAAATATGATTTCCCATGAGAAGATAGCAAGGATGGGTCAAGTCTACTTGTGGTGAGATGATCGGATGAAGCGCTCTTTCTACGATGCGGCACACCGAGATTTTGTTTTCTGCGGAGAGCTTCGGAATAGCTACATGTCGTGTCACTGACACGGCGAGAAAGTGAGGGGGCAGTTGTAGAGGAATACCCAAAGTTTGACGAGCGAGAATTGATCCAATCGACAACATCATCAGCGTTAGTGGCGGCGCCAGAAGTTGACTTTGAGCGAAGCAAGTATGGTGAAGATTGACTCTTCAGTTTGGTTGGTGAACATTGTTGGAGGCTGCTTATGGATTGCATTAGAGACTGGTCGAGGAACTCGGAATATTTCGTGAGATCGACTTCGCCTGTCGAAGTAGGACTATTGGACCATGCAAGGTTCCATGGAGAGTTCTCCGGCTTGAAATAGTGCACTTGAATTTGTTCGTTCTGTGAAAGATGAAATGCCGTGAGTACGACCTAATTAAACAGCTGAAAGGATGCGAAAAAGCATACATAAGTCCTAAAGATAACAGCAGCGAGGCTATTCTTTGCCGCTTCCGCGTGACGGATGTCAAAATATTCCACCACGACATCTGAATAACCATTGATTCCGTCATATTTCTTCAAAGAACGCACATCACCATATGAGCTGATTACGCCCTGTAA
The DNA here is from genome assembly GCA_025602915.1 of Paraphysoderma sedebokerense. Lineage (NCBI taxonomy): Eukaryota > Fungi > Blastocladiomycota > Physodermatomycetes > Physodermatales > Physodermataceae > Paraphysoderma > Paraphysoderma sedebokerense. The sequence continues at coordinate 241,243 of JAHLJZ010000028.1, read as the reverse complement.
ATTCAAATAAGGTCAGCCGTAGGCAGAAAACACCATAGAAATCTGTGCGATGGTTTCAAACAATATACATACCTTAAGATTACCAAGATCTGCCTCGGCATTCAATCCAGAAATCACAATTTCTCCAAAGTTCTCAACCTGAGCCAACGCATTTCCTGCGATCTTCAATAACAACAGTTAGCATCAGACAGCTTGTCAAAAGGCCTGATTAATCGAATATACCTTCAACACCATTGATCTATCACAGAATTTCGCCATAATTTGCAATCCGCGGAGGGAGTGATTCGCCATTCGCTGTAATGCATTTGCAGCCTGGCGGATGTCATAGAACGAAGCGATCACGAACCCGTGGAGGGAGAGTAATGGCGTGAAGATGCATTGAATATCACCATAAACCTATCAGACGAGAATGCTGCTATTAGAGATAAAGATCCAATCAGACGACTTAAATTATTATTATTATACCTTTAAATAATCCAATTCTGAAGGTTGAAGATCTTTGGGTAAATTCGATAAGACAACATAACGACTAACATCGGGTGACGATGCGTAATCTTCATTAACCATCGGCGCCTTGAAACTGGTTGGCGAGAGTACCGGAAGAAAGTAATTGTTATTCGATACCAAGCTGGACAATCCAATCTGATTGTATGCATTTAACCAAGATGAGTATGGATTGAATGCTGCAATATTCTGCTGTGTCCTTTGGGACGAGTCCACGAAACCAGAATCACCAACGTGGCCGAAGTTATTGCCACCAAAGCTTGTAGTATGGTTTGACTCGGATCTGGTTCTTCTTAATTGAGGAGTCGGATAAGTACCAAGATCTTCAACCGACTGCACGTTGGAAACTTCTTTTGCTTTCCCGGCACCTTGATGCGGGTCGAAATATGTCAAGTCACCAAATCCATGGGCAGAAAAGTCAACGTGCGCGTCCGAGGTTTGGGAATGGTCTTGGCATTGAGACTGCGAAGAACCGAGTTCGTACTCCATAGGAGTGTCGAAGGGGGACAAGTCATCACTTGCTCCGCGAGCTTCAGAGGATCGATTTACAGTTGGAGTGGGATTGGGGGTAGGCATGTGAGTTTGATAGTCCTCCTCTTTCGACTGCGAAAAAACATGATTCCCATCGCCGAATTGACTCTTCGTGGGATTCAAGTAATGGGCTTTGGAATGGCTCTTTTCAGTGGGTGCGGTGACGTCTGGCACACGACCGGAATTGACCTATTCAAAAGCAAATTGAATTCCAGATTAGATTTCGCAGGAAAGTGGCGTATTGACGGCGGTATAACTCAAAGTGACGCGAAAAGCAAGGAGTGTTTTTGAACGCCACCGATTCGAGAAAATGAATCTGTACACATTCAAACAGAAAGAAGAGAACACTACCATAGGAGAAGACCAATCACTTGAACCGTATATTGCATCGATCACTCGAGAAGAATTGCGAATAGGCTCCATCGATGCTGCAGATGTTTGATCTGAAAACCGCACGTAGTCAGAGAAAGCACAAGGGGATAGTAAGCGAGGGTGAATAACGATTCAGTCAGACAAGTCGAAAGTTTCGCTTGCGAGCAAATGGTGTGAGAGAATGTGGGAAATGGGTGTTGTAAAAAGTGTGGAGAGAAGGGGTGAATTTAAAGGTTTGGGGTAATTAAATTCGCCAAGATGTCCCCACCCTAGAATGCGAAACAGAGAAGAGAGAGAAGAAGGGTCGAGGAGGGAACGTGGTGTCACAGAGGCCGAGAGTGCTGCTCGAGGTTGCTCGTCTGATGAGCGGGCTGATCTTGTTTGACGCGGTTCACGCGTTCACACCCTTCCACTCCTGCAGCACGCAATCTGGACTTCGGTGTTCACCGGCCCGCAAAAGTACACATTGTCTGTGTCATCTCGATGTAGTAAGACTGTATTTGTCTTCCATACACACTGTCGTCAATGTATACATGTTATTTACAATAAAACGCCTCGAAGACCCTCGTCTGGAGCGATTCTATCTTTGTGATTGACCGATCGATATGATTGAAACTTCTCGCGTTACACAAGTAGCCTAGGCCCACCTTTTTGACAGCATCGAAGACGGTCGACTTTGGGAAGAAGCAACTGATGATCCTACACAAATGAAGTGTTTACATTTAAACACAATTTAAACCACAAAAGAGATATTGTCTTCGCTGACCTGTACTACTAGCTGTTTCCAAGCTGCGTTGAAGAGCCTCCAGGTTAAATGTGTCATTCTCAGCAGAAATCACGTCTGGATTGGCCCTCTTTGTGATGAAGCTCTGCCTAGAACTATGACTGGTACTTACTCCACTGTATGTCGATGTCCTCGATCCTGCTCGGATCGGCGGTAAGGAACTTCTGTTGGGAGGAGCGGACATACTGCATGACGGCGGCAACTTTCCGAGGATGATTCCTCCGACCTTCTGCGAAAGGAGCTTAAGGCCTGTAGTTTTGAATCAGAATAATCCTAGAGCTGACTTCATCCTCGTTATGACTAGATAGAAAAACTGACCCCCTGATAATAAATAGACATTCTCTATGCCGCGTTCACATAACGTTTGGGCAGCTAATCCAGCAATACTGAAGAATGTGCGAGTGTTCAGTACATTATCACATATAAAAGGATCTTTCAGGAATTTACCTCTCGTCTTCGTCGTACACTATTATTAGTTTATTTGGCTTGTTTCTGAAATAGATGAATTCGGATGTCAGTTGATCTCGTTTGATCAATATTGCGGGGAAGTTCATTGCTGTGATTAATCTTGGATATTAGTACACGTTTTTCGTCGAGAAGCCACGAAAGGTGAATCTTGCCTCCAACGATATGGCACCTCACAAAGCTATCCGAATCTCTTATGTCCAGCAACAAGTATGGAAGCTCAGGGTTATACGGCACAGAATGCTGCTGTCGCTTCCTCAAAGCAATTGCTTGCCTCTCTTGTCGCTGAAAATGGATTTGTTCCTTTGACTGTATCGGGGGATCCGTCATTAAAGCTGATACGTTATCTGTAGCTTTATCAGAGTGCTGGTAATGTCTCGATGATTTCGAATCCATAGACATATTTGACTGAACGGAGGGAGAACGTGTCGTTGAGGCATCTGAGGTTGATCTCGAGTTATTTGCATATTGCGATAAAAATGCCATGTTGGTTCTTTCGTGAGAATCAAGATCAAACTCGAGGCTTGTTTCGAGCACCAATCGAGCAAAGGCCTGCACAAATATTGAAAGTTACGACTGTAGCATATAAAGTTTCGGAGTTGTTTAAAACGACACAAACAAGCGGCTTTATCCGTTTGAATATTTCGTTGCCTAGGACTTTGTAGTCTATACGACAGATTGTTAAGTCTCCCCAATTGGAACAAAACTAATGAAGTTTAATATTACCGTTGTGCTTCTTCTGCAGCTTTTGGAGGTAATTCGTCAGGCTGCTTCCGGTATCTAGCGTCGATCTGAGTTTGACGAATCAGGGAACGGTTTTTGTGAGAAACAATTATCAAGGACGAGAGGGTGCCGCATTACCTAATGTGTTCATATCTTGGGTTCCGGGGAATCCGTTTTTGTAACAGCTAGAAGAAGGGAGCGGGGAGGATGAGCCGGTCGGAGCTGGTGGCAGTTGGCGGAAACAAGGGAAAAAGGATGGCATACATTTTTATCGCCGATAGTTGAAGACATCATTTGGGGAGGGGGAGGTGGTGGCAGGAAGGAGTGTGTCGAAGGAGGGAATGTGTGGAGGGAGGATGTTGATTGTGGATTGTAGGGAGGAGCGATGAAGGAAGGGAAGGATGCAAAAGTGCGGGTGAACCAAGTGGCAGCCAAACGGAACAAAATCCAAGCGACGCGTGCAAAGCAGCAAATGCCGCACACAGCCAATGCTATTGTTGTTCCTCCTCCTTAATTCCTTACCACACTCACTCCGTCCCTCTACAGTCTACATACATTGCAATAGGTAGATACACACTCCCTTCAGACGAGTCATTACCACCACTGCATCCCCACAGTCCCATCCCAAACCCTCCCCTCCTCTCTCATCCCCACCCACCCTAAACAATGGAACGAAAGAGCAACTCATCTCTGCCTTCAGAGAAACTGAAGCGTCGAAACAGCTCAAAAGCCTCCATCAAGTTAAACGACAAATTAAAATCGCCAAAATCGGGTTCTTCCGCCCTTTCTCAACCGCAATCATCGTCCTCGGACCCTCCTTCAGCATCAGATCAAATCATGAACAAGGATTCCATCTTCATTGGGATCCCTGACACTCTACCAGCAGGCGCCATGCCTATTTTCCTGGCTTCGGCATCTATTGATATATTTCAGCTGAAGCAAGGCGAACATTTGACGGAGGAAAGACCATACAAGTTTATTTCGAAAGACGATGTTTTGGCCGATCTCTTCAACAGAGCTGCAGTCAGTGACTTGAGCGTTGTCAAGCCTCAAATGCAGGTCTGGTACCAATTTCTGAATACTTCTCAACATAAATTTCTAATAAACCACATCGAAACAGCAATATGCAGAAGATCGAATACTGGTGATTCATGATGCATCGTGGAAGTTCGGCCAGAATTATATAATATGTACTACTATCGAAGCAAAAGACTTCTTCTTTCAGGTATTCGCTTTCTTCCGGTAGTCATAAACCAATGCGTATTCTTTAGAGGCTGCTCACACGGCTATTGAACCGACACAACCTTAGAAATCAGACCCGGCAGGGCTCGACCAAAACTCCATAATATCAACAAGCAAAACAGCAATTTCCCAAGCCAAAAGGCCAGAGCGATGGGTGTCGCTCGGAAGCGAGAAAGATATTGAGGACGAAAAGGTTCAGGCGACTCGGGACTTGGTATGTGAGAGAAATTTTGCCATTTGAAATTCAATTCCTTTGTTGGAAACTTTTGTTCGCCAGTGTCATAATTGATTGTCTGTTTTGATTATCCACCTGGAACCCAATCGGTTTAGGTGCATATTCAAGTCTCTCGTCGACGACGAAAATTTGGACAGCCGTGCAAATTTAGCGATAAGGATGCGCAGGACTGTACAATTGAATGCAAGCCGTTTAAGGAGACAATAGTAAAACCTATATATCGTGCGGAACATAGTGTTGGGCTCCAAGTATGTCTTTTGAATTCATTCTGTGCCAAGTTGTGCCAGTAAACGAACTTCCTTGAGATCCGTGATATTAATTATTTTTTTGTGTTGATGTGTCATACAGGTATTATTACCAGCTGTTGATGCCTCAGTTCAAACGACTTGGTGCGTCTCACATTTCTGGATCAGATGGTATTGTATTTAGCTAATCATTGCCAAACCTTTATTAGGCACCGCCCGATGAATGTGGCCCTTCAATACGAACCCATCACATTGGCAGAAGATCAGAAAGAACAGCTATGGCAGTCTGAACAAATGAGCGAATTTATGAACACGGTGGATCAACGGTTTGTGCGAACCTCGAACTCTTTGCATGACTCGATTGATGTTCTCTTAATTCCAATTATGCTGTTCAAACAATATGAATTCGACATACTAGAATCGAAAAAGCTCTCCAACAAAATGCAATAATGAACATATTTCAGAATAACTTCAAACTTCTGGGAGATGAAGATACGACATTTGAGCAGGGGTCTACCGTTTCACTCATCGTATGTCACATAGTTAATACTACCGTTAACGAGTATTACAGAGTGAATGTATTGAGAATAACGACAATTTTTTAGGAATATCAATCATTCACCGATTTAAGGCATAGCAAAGACAAATCTATCTCGTGTGTTGCGTGGCATCCAACACAAAAAGGTAATAGCATGATTTGCATGCTCATCGTGTCCCTTCTAACAACAGGTACGGTAAACCATCACCAATTTATAGGCATACTTGCTGTATCGGTGACACAACGATACACATTTGATGAGCGAGTGGACCGTGGATTTAATGTTAAATCAAAGCAATCTCTAATATTGATTTGGAGTTTCTATGATCCTATTCATCCGCAAGTATGTTTTACCTTTATTTGGACTTTTGCAATATAGAGACTGCCTTCGAAATTGTTTAATTCACAAAATTTATTGCAGCTTATTTTGGAAGCACCAGATGATGTCACGGCGTTTCAATTCAACCCGCATGATCCGAATATTATTGTTGGCGGTTGCATTAACGGACAGGTCTTTCGTCTCTTTGTCAAAATTTATCCACTAAATCTTCTAACCTATCTCCGATTATTCTAGATAGTACTATGGGATACCACCGAATACCAGGATCGCGTACGATCTACTAAAAAACAGGCAAAAGCAGACGACAACTCTAAAGACAACAAAGACAGTAAGGATGCGAAGAATGAAATAACAATTATAAAGTACATCGCTGTTTCATCAATAGAGTATAGCCATCGCAACGCCATCACGGATTTGTCATGGCTACCAAAATATCTGGAGGTAACTCACAATGCATGCTTCCTCAATGCACTATCTAGTTTCAAACCGGTGAGAACGTAGATTCTTAACTGATATGATTACCAATTTTTCTTGTGTGATTAAGGTCAATCATAACGGTGAAGCACTTGAATCGAAAGAGTTAACTGTGAAGCAGCTTGTTACTTCAGCCCTGGATGGTCAGATATTTTTCTGGGATCTGCGTTTCAAGAAAGACTTGAAAAGCCTGGATTTGGTTTGGAAACCTTTATTTAAGGTACGTTCACCATATTCTTTAATTGCGCAACAGATGCAAAATTATTATCTCATACCACAAAAATTTTCTTAGGTCCCAATGATGTCTGGTGACAATACGTTTGACTACGGTATAACGAAGATCAGTCTTAAGCCATTTCAAGTTGAGAAAGGTAAAGTAGAGTAGTTACACGTTCATGACCGCCAAATCGTCGCAATCATTAATTCCCACTCCACGCAGACGACGAACGCAAAGAAAAAGGAAACAAAGAACGCGAGAATAACGAAACAAAAGAAAAAACTAAAAGCAATCTAGCGACTAAATTCTTCGCAGCGACAGAAGTGAGTCTAGTTATTTATTCACAAAGAGTGAAGAACTGGAACAACTTACACCGATCGATCACACTGTAGGAAGGGGATTTAGCATATGCCGATTGGATGGGTGTCGAAAAAGCGGATAAGGATGCGCCAGGTATTAATCCTTGATAATCTCGATGAAAATCATAGAGAATGTAAGATGACGCTGATACGTTTGTCTGTTCAGCCTCCAGAATCGAACATGTCTGGGGAGTGCATTTCGCCCCGATGACTGATGTTCAGAGATCGCCGTTCTTCTCCGATATTGTGTTGAGTGTAGGTGGATGGTCGTTTCATATTTGGAAGGGAAAAGTGACTGTATGCCTTCTATTCTCCTCTATCTTTGCTTGATGCTTCGACAAATTAAATCAGGTTCACCGAGAAATTAACATGTTTAATACGTTTTGCAGGCAGGATCTCTTTTATCATCTTCACTTTCAAATGTGCACCTAACGGGGAGTTGCTGGAGTACGACAAGACCAGGAGTGTTCTTCATCAGTAAAGCAGATGGTGTTATAGAAGTCTGGGACTTGCTAGATAAATCTCATGTTCCATCGCTTGTACAAACGGTTTCTGCGACGAGCATCACTCACATGGCATTGCACACATCTTTCAGTACGTTTTTACTCCCTCTTATCATTCTCTATTCTCTTTTGCCTAATGATATGTCTTACCATTTCTTGTCCTGAAAAGTCAAGTCGAATATCCATCATCAATTCCTTGGCGTCGGTGATGACGAAGGAACGCTACATGTCCTTGAAGTGCCTAAGGCGCTGCGTCGTCCTTCACGAAATGAGAAACAACTCATAAAGGCATTCTTTGAGAGGGAAGTCAAAAGGGTAGTGAATGTGGTTGAACAAAAAGCAAATCGGGCAAAAGAAAAAACCACACAAGATGTACTGGCCTCGACGACCGCTGTTGATATTGTACGTTTTACTTACTTCTTTCACCCTTCCCTATTTTGACCATTTGTTGGGTATCTGCCTGATCTGCTGACCTCTCGACTTGTTCGGATAGCCTCAAGAACCAAAAGTTTCCTCTGATAGCATGGAAAAGGAGTTGGAAGCAATGGAAAAACAATACCAAGAGATAGAGAAGGGGTTACTGGAGAAATTAAGTATTGCGGCAGCGGCGGAAAAGCATACGGAATCATAATTTGGCGCGTTGCGTGTCTGTAAGAACTGCACTTACTGGCCTATGATTAATCTTCTAAATGTAAATATGTTGTCAACTTGTATGAAGACGGCTGATCAACGAGAAGGGTTTTTAAGGAATTGAATACATTCACTTTGAATCAACAAGTCTGAGCATTAGTTGGGCAACCCGTGTAGAGAGTTAATCGCCTCTTCACCGTAGCCTAGCGGTGAGACAGTAAACAAACCTCCCTCTAGTCCGATCACTCCATTCCTTACCACATATATCTTGTTCAGTTTAAGTTACAATCCATGATGTCCGACGATTACAAACCCGAATCTTCGCAGGAACAAGATTCCCATCCGCCTCCACCCGAGGATAGACGAGGTTCTTACCACTCCGATCGCAATTCAAAATCACCTCAACGCCAGTCTCAGTCCGATCAGGACAACTACGACCAAGGCGGCGGCGGTGGACCAGTCCGAGGTGGAGATTCTTCATATAGAAGAGGTGGTGGGTATGGTGGAAAACCCTATGGCAGACCGTACGACCGACCTCCTAGATCGTACGGCGGACCACCGCCGCAAGGTGGAGGACCGAGTTCTAAAGATTGTAGGGTTTACGTCGGAAATTTACCGTACACTTTGCGATGGTTCGAGCTTAAAGATTTTTGTAGAGAAGGTTCGTACCTATTGGTCTTGTCGACTTTAGTTCCTGGCTGAAACGGAGGTTGTGGTTGAGATTGTTGTTTGTGTCCGCTCAATTGAGCTTCTGTTGTTTTGGAATGGACTCCCTCTCAACTTTGCATTTAACCCATTTCATATTTATTCATTTGAATTAATAGCCGGAGAAGTAGTTCGAGCTGAAATTCTCATGCTCCCGAACGGACGATCCAAAGGTTGCGGTATTGTCGAGTTCCGTTCACCGGATGATGCCAAGAACGCAATTAAAATATTTCAAGATCGAGAAATGAATGGACGACCTATTTTTGTCAGAGAAGATCGTGAAGATTTCTTAAAACCCAGTCGACCAGTGTTAGGTTTCGGTCGTTCTTATGGATTTAGACCACCCCCTCGGGGTTCCTTCGGTCCTCCTCCAGGTCCTCCTAATCCTTGCATGGTTTTCGTTCAAAATGTATGATTTTTTAATGCTTTTTACCTAATTCATTTATTGACTTCGACATATTATCAAATAGATCCCTTACTCGGCACATTGGCAGAATTTGAAGGATTTGTTCAGGGATGCCGGTGAAGTTGTGAAAGCTGATGTTTTAGTGTTCCCGGATTCTGGTAGGAGCCGTGGTGTAGGAACGGTAATATTCGAGACGGAGGCGGCGGCGCAGAATGCCATTTGTGAGTACACATAGCTGGTTTATTCTTTTGGATGGTTATTTCAATTGCGTAGAAATGAGGTTTGGCGATAGATGGATGATTGAGATGGCAGAAACGATGGTCGAACCCTGTCGGGAAGGACTGCTTCGGGTGGATGCTAGGATTGATGGAATTGATCCTCATGACAATTACCCCTCGTTGGCGTACTCGATATCAAGCCATTGTTCTGTGTCTCCTTTTCCTTTCATTGTTGAAACTTATTAAGGAGCTAAAGTTATAGTCTAGTGATGGATTGATTGCTTACCATGTGCCTTTCTTTTTCAATTTATGTTTGGTTGGATCTTTCGGTATGATCTCGGATGTCGAAAATGTCGGGAATGCTAATTAATATTCGGGCTCGGTTTGGAATTCGTTCGGAAAACTGTATCGTTGGATGACGCTGGTGAATCATCGGGAACCTACGATGGAACTGTTCTCATACGTCGAATCGGATCGACATTCTGGTGTTGGCGACTTTTGGTATTCTATGCGGTTTGGATTGGGTAATTATACAATGGCGGTGGTTTTTATACGATACCGTGATTCTATGGTTCGGCAAATTTTGGGCTGTTCGTCATGTAGCGATGTTCAATGGTTATGAATGGAACGGTCGTAAATTGGAAGTTCGAGAGGTAAATGAAGATTTCCGCTTCTTTCGTGCCATTTTCATGGTTTTTGTCCCATCTTATACTGGATACTCAATCCCCATTGCAATTGGCATTGTCTTTTACCATAGGACCGAGGTCGTCCTTATCGCGGCGGCTTTGGTGGACCCGGTGGACCTCCCTCACGTTACAGTGGACCTCCTGCTTCTCGTCCTCCATCTCATTCCCAATCTCAAGGACCTCCTCCGTCGTCTCAAGGCCATGGTTACGGAAGCGGCGGAGGGTCAGGATATCAAGGACAGTCCGGATATGAAGGAGGGTCAGGCTATGATGGGTATTATGGTTATGAACAAGGCGGTTATGACGGTGGTTATGACCAGTATTACGGACAAGGAGGTGGATATGATCAATATTATGGTGGTCAAGGTGGATATGGAGGAGGTGGCGGGGGGTATGACGATAGAATGTATGGAAAAGGTTATTAAGCTCATGGTGTGATACTAAATTGACATCTGTTGCTGAAAATGATTGTGAAATTGGATGCATGTTATTTGTAATTTTCTGTGAGTATTACGGATCAAAGTTAGTACTATATATGTCTGTGTTGTAATCGTTTCGGAGAGCACGTCCATTGAGAGTCCGGATTGTAAGCCAGTTTGATGCACCCGAAGGAAAACAATCCCGATGAGTGATCTGATAAGCTCCCACCTGAATAACGGAGACCTTCCCCTCATAACAAATATTTGTCATAGTAGTGCTCTAATCCGTCTCTACTCAAACTTTTTTTTTTCGGTTACACTACAATCAATTCAGCATCAAATGCCATCATCGTCACCGCCGCAACAGTCGCAACCGCTAAATCAGACCGATATCAACAATTTATCCCCGTCTCGACTGAAATCAATAGACACTACAGAGTTGCTACATAACAACCGAACAGTCATTGCAGCATCATGTGCAGCTGTGGTGGGTGTAATTGCTGGATTTCCATTTGACAGCGTGAAAACTAGGTAACTTTGTTTAATGCCAATTGATTGAGTACCCGGTGCTGTAGCGCCAGATGACTTCAAAATACCAAGTAACATCACCTAACGTCTTTAATTATCCTAAAATGTTCCTATTGTGGTTTTATTTTGCATATATTATTAAATTATCGTAATACTACATGAATCGGCTTCCCCCCTATGTACAAATTCACTCGTGCTATTATTCGTCGGCGCCATCAGAATGCAAGCGTTCAATTACCCGTCTCTCAATGATTGTATAAAATCAACTTACAGGGCGGAGGGACTACAAGGATTTTTTCGCGGGATGCTGCCGCCTTTAATCTCTGTGTCGTTTGTTAAGAGCGCTAGTTTTTCGGTGTATGTCGGTACCAAAGAATGGGTAGGCGAGCGGTACCCGGATATGGTGGAGACACAAGGATTGTGGGGAGTGATAAAGATGGCTTACATTGGTGGATTTTTGAGGTCAGTAGTTTTAATTTGCTTGTTGATACGGTTCAGAAAGATCTAACGCGGGCAATCATTCACAACTCTCTAATTTGAATTGTGATTCCTATGCAACAGTGGAAGTTTTACCAGCTTCTTTACTGCCCCGATGGAGATAGTCAAGGTCTTGAGGCAGTTGCAAGAGCTGATAGATAAAGAGAAAGCAAGCCGAACTTTGGATTCAAGTAAGGCAGCGCCTCCAATCTCTAAATTGTGTTTTCAAGCGTTTAATTGTGATTTTGTTTAAACTTTCGCAGGGAACCCTTCTCCACAAACGACAACATCTCCGCCAAAGCGGCTCAGTACATTCGGCACTGCAAAAATTATTATTGAAAAGAGGGGCGTCTCAGGGCTATATTATGGGTTCGGGTCGCAGTTTTTGAAAGATTCTATTGGGACGGGGGTATATTTTGCGTCCTATGAAGTGTTGAAACGGGTTCTGAGTAGAATTTCAGGCAATGAGGCTGGGCCTATGATTCATCTTGTCAGTGGAGGGTGCGCTGCGTTTCTTTTCACTATCGATCTTGATTTAGTATGGGTCGTGAAAGGCGTAAATTAACCATACCTCTGGCTTAACTAGATTGTGCGGGATGATAGCTTGGACGGTGATATTTCCGATTGATATGCTGAAGTCAATCATTCAAAAAGGTATGGCAGTTCTGCTCTTGCCGCCATTGTTTTCTACTAAGTAAGCGTTGCTTCGCAATAGAAACTTTATCATCTAATCCAAAGTATCGAAATATCTACGAATGTGCCCGTGCGATGTACAGAGAACACCAATCGATAAAACCGTTCTATCGAGGGATGAGTGCTACTATGGTGCGGGCGGCACCGATACATAGCTTGAATTGGTTTGTGTATGAAGGAGTAATGAAGTTTTGTACGAGACCGGTGTCGTAATACAATCCGTAGAAAGGTAGAGAACAATAGGGGGTGTGGAAGGGCCCCACCTGCTGGTATAGCTATGAGTGACATTAATAGGGATATCTGTAGAATAATCTTAATTGTATAGTATAGGTTTGAATGAACCATTGTAATTTAAGGGCCAAGGACCGACAACCGTATTGGAATCATGCCTATGGAGGTATATACATGGTAATAATGCAAAGTGTGTGGTCATCATCACATTATTCGTATTGTGGCGAGGAGCACGCACCAGGGAGCGTGTGTTGCCAACAAAGAGAAGTGTCAAGGGAGTTTGTCGGATTCCCCTCTCGCCTGGGAAACACCTGTCCCGTCCGCTCATCGCTCTCGCACTCCCTCCCTCTTTCCTCTTCCATCCTGTATCCAACAGCCACTCCATCTGTATCAACACACACTCTTCCCTCCGCATACCTGAGAATGGCTACTACAAACGTCAATTTCCGTGAAATCGGTCAGAAATACCCTAATCTCAACTCTGAGCTCGATTACCTCATTGCTCAATTCAAGTATATATCCTCCCTTCAGCCCTTAGTCCCCTTGTCTTTATCCTAATCCTTGATTCGTCCTTTATCGTTTAGCTCTTTCGACATCAATCAAGATGGGTCCATCGACCAGGGCGAACTCATGAAAATCTGTAGAGAACTCAAAGTATACAGTCTTGACCAAATCAATTCCGCTATGCGTGAAATCGATACCAACAATGATGGAAGAATCTCTTTTGATGAATTCCTCGGCGTAAGTATAGAAGCCTTTATCTTAGTCAAAGTCAATCCGTATTCCTTGGGCCTGCGGCTGGTCCGGTTTGACGTGTTAATATATGACCTTGCGTATGTTTGACATGCCAGTTAGACATCTTCTAACGTTTTCTATTCGGAATCCATCGCTAGCTTATTGCGAAATTGAAGGATGGCAAAGCTGGAGCAGCTGGCAAAATTATGCAACAAAAAATTATTATCAAAGGTGTCAACCAAAATACCACTCAGTGCGTCGTCCTTCCTTCCGTTTCTCTGTGGGCTCGATGGTTCAATGATGCATCTCCACGTTACTAACTTGCTTTTCCCGTTTGTTCTTAGTACTATCAATGAAGACGAAAAGGAACAGTTTGTTGAACACATCAACTCTACCTTGAAGTCTGATAAACAAATCGGTTCCCGATTCCCCATCAACGTAAAAACAATGCAAATCTTTGAAGAATGCAAAGGTATGTTGATTATTTGCACTATATAATTCCAGATTGATTGAGTTCTGACGCCTATATTTGCCCTGTAGATGGTCTTTTGCTTGCCAAACTCATTAACGACGCTGTCCCTGATACCATCGATGAACGTGTATTAAACGGTATTTGAGGTTTCCTTTTTCTCAATGGTAATGCGGAAAATTAACCGGTTCATTCGTAGTTGGCAAAAAGTTGAACATGTTCCAAATGACCGAAAACAACAACGTCGTCATCAACTCTGCAAAAGCCATTGGCTGCAGTGTTGTCAACATTGGTTCGCAGGAGTATGTCATCCGTTGCACTTTCCTCAATTGTCCTTACATTCACACATTTCTCCCACTGTTTTTTTTTGTATTTTTTAGTTTGATTGACGGAAGAGAGTATCTTATTCTCGGATTGATCTGGCAAATCATTAAGATTGGATTGTTGTCGAAAATTGATATTCAATTCCATCCTGAATTGTACCGCCTCTTGGAACCCGGTGAAGCATTGGAAGCTTTCGTCAAATTGCCCGCCGATCAGATTTTGTTGAGATGGGTCAACTATCATTTGAAAAACGCTGGTGTCAGCCGAAGAGTTGAAAACTTCAGCACTGATGTTAAGGTAACATTTGATGGATGAAACATCAAGTAATTTCATAGATTAATCAATTTACTGTTTGGTAGGATTCTGAAGTCTACACATATCTACTCAATCAACTCGCCCCAAGTTCTTGCTCAAAGGCTCCTCTTCAAGAAAAAGATCTCACCAACCGTGCTGAGCTTGTGTTGCAAAACGCTGACAAAGTCGGATGCCGAAAATACCTTACCCCGAAGTCTATTTGCGAGGGTAACCCGAAGGTACTGAGCCTGTCCCTATAATAGCCCTATCATCGTGTGTTCTAAAACCCATTATTCTTTAGCTGAACTTGGCTTTCTGCGCCAACTTGTTCAACACTCTCCCTGGTTGGTTGATATGTCATTGGCACAGTCATAGACTTGTGTTTTCTGACATAAATTCTCTTGCACAGGTCTTGCGCCCCTCACTCAATCAGAATTGGCTGCCCTTGATGAGGCCCTCTTTAACTCTGAAGGTGACCGTGAAGCTAGAGGTTCGTGATTTTGTTTCGCTCGCTTTGTATGAGCTATTACTGATGCATTTTATAAAATGGTTTAGCTTTTGCTCTTTGGATGAACTCTCTCGGAGTTGAACCATTCGTCAACAATCTTTTCGATGACTTGAGGGTAAATATTTTAAGTTGCATAAATGCGTTTCGTTCTTGAATTTCAAATATTGAATTATCTTACTTTTTTAAAGGACGGTCTCATCCTTTTACAAGCCATTGACAAAGTTCAACCGGGAATCGTCGACTGGAAGAAAGTCAATAAGGCCCCAGTTACTTCTAGATTCAAGAAAGTGGAAAACACAAACTACGTTATTGTTCTCGGCAAGAGTTTGAAATTCACTTTGGTCGGTATCCAAGGTGCCGATTTGACTGATGGATCCAAGATTTTGACTCTTGGTGGGTAGCATCTTTCTAATTACTTCCATCCCTCGAGTACTCATTTCTTCGTTGTTAGGTCTTGTGTGGCAACTTATGCGAGAACACATTGTCCAAACTCTTCGATCCCTTGCCAAGGACGGAAAGGAAGTTACTGATGCTGACATGATCGCTTGGGCTAACGCCACTGTCGCTCGTGGTGGCAAATCCTCCAGCATCAACACCATGAAGGATTCTTCCCTCCGAACTGGTGTCTTCTTCTTGGACTTGTTGAATGGAATCAAGAAAGACTTGGTCAACTACGATTTGGTCACCGACGGTGCTACTGGTAATTTTGATCTCACAAATTCAAGAATGATTTGAAAGTTTACTCACAATTCTTATAATATCAGATGATGCTGCTAAATTGAATGCCAAATACGCCATCTCAATTGCTCGTAAATTGGGTGCTACTATTTTTGTTCTCCCTGAAGATATTCTCGATGGTATGGCCATGTCCCTATTGAAGATATGCAATGTTTTCGTTCACTAACAATCCTCGATTCTTTTTCGTGCCTTTTCTCCCTTGCAGTCAAACCCAAAATGGTAAGGTTTTCTTCAGCGTTATCTATTTCAATGGTGGCTAACATAAAGCTTTCGTTTCCAACTAGATTCTTACTTTCATCGGTAGTTTGATGGCTATCGATAGATCCATGGCCCACTAAGCCATTCTATTACTAATCAATTTCATGGTCGTCTCTGTATATTTGCCGATTGTGGGTGTTCGATATACTTGTTATTGCCTGTTTTATGTCAATTTTAAAGCGGAGCGTGGGATCCCGCGATAAACCGTGGAAATGAGCTAGGATTTGAAATCGTTATCGCTGGACCACTGATGTTGAGCTTTGCAATATATCTTGAATAAACTATTATTTGGTTCCCCTCCTTGCAAACGTCTGATATTGTGCCGGAATTTGACAGCTCTGAAGAGTGTAATCTTAACACCAGAGATTTCAAAGTCAGGTTTCCATTCACATTGAGATTTTCTATTTGGGACAAATAAAATAGAGGCAGTTACAAATTCTACCAATACAAATTAATTTTCATGATTATCAATCATACGGCTAATGGACTTAGCCTTCCACCCATCATTATAATTCCGGCGTCAAGTCTACTTCTTTTACAAAAGCATAAAAGCTCCGATAATGGCAACCACCAATCCCAATCCAGCGTTGGCAACCGATTTGACACTTAAAGCTCCAGATTCCTTTTGGACCTTTTGCACTTCCTCGCAGGTATAACCGATAACATTGAGTGGTTTTGCTGGGTCATCGAGACATTGGTCCTTGGAGAGGGTCACTTTTTGTTCAGTGTAGATGTTTCGAAGGTATCGTCGAGAATATTTATCTGCACCAATTGCAGTAGGGCGAGCGATGGAGACGATATCTTGAAGAACAACGTTGGGGAAAACTACGGCGGATTCAAACCAGTCTAAGAGGGAAACAGTTAATAAAGTATCAGTGGTTTTTGAAGATGGAGGAAAGAGACTAACCGAACAATCCTGTTGGGTTCTGTTGTTTATCGACTCTGTAAACTTGCTTGTTCTTGACAAACTTGAAGGAATCGTCTACACCGAATTCTTTGGCAAATCCTTCCGGGGTATCAGTACTGACAAAACTTTCATCGATAACAACATCAACATCTTTGATTGCAGCTTTGAATTCATTAAGGTCGGTAAAGAGGGACTTTGAAGCCTTGAAAAAGGTAGCTCCGGCATCTGTCATGAAAGGGATCAGAATGACCACAGTTAGTACGAATATATAAAAAATAAATGACGGGGTCAGAAGATTTTGGAATACCTTCGACGTAAGATTGTTTGAATTTGGCAGTGGAAACAGACCAACTCTTTGCTCCTTCATACAGAGTGTACGAGATCCAAGCAATCGAGGGATTACCAGCACCGGCTCCTTTGGCAACAGCAGCTTCTTTGACACATTTATAACGGCCGTCAATATCTCTCACGATAGCTTCGGCAGATTCCTCACGGTTATAGAATTGACCAACAAATTCCATCCATTCAGCACGGTTGATAACACCAGGATCACTACTGGCGTATTGAGCAACAATTCTATTTTCGCGGCCAGGGACTTGAGTGAAACCAGAAGTAAAAATTACATCGGCCTCAGTAAGTTGAGACGCGGCGAGGGTATCGTTAGTGGAGGAAACTTCGGTGGTTTTGCTCTCGCTTCGGAGCTTTTGGTAACCTGGATAAAGAAGCCGTAAGTCAGGATAGATCCGGCGATCGGGGCGAAAGGAGGCCCTGGAAAATTTTGATAAATCGATACTTACAAGGAGAGGAAATCATATCGCCGTAAGCGCCTTTGATTGTAGTTCGTTGTCCGAGAAGCTAAATGATTGAAAAATGTTTGAAAAATCAACCACTGACCAAATTTCACTTTTGATCTGCAGGCCTTACGCCCCCGTTCGGATATTAGAACAGAAAATATGATCCCCTAATTACCTCAACCATGGTGACAACAGTTGTATCCAAGACGGCGACATCGGCGATAGGAATTTGAATGGTGGCGTTGGCCGAAGACGAGATAGGTGGGTTAGGGGCTCCACGGATAACCAAGACATAAGTTGACTGGGGACCGGCCGACGAAGTTGTTCGAAGGACTTTGTAATAATTGTTGTATTCTACTGTGAAGAGTGTGGACGCATCGACTGATTTAATTTGATATAAACGGTTAGTATAATGAGTCGACCCACAAGATCAGGAAAGGAAATCAATGGGAATAAAAGTACCTTTTGACT
This sequence comes from Paraphysoderma sedebokerense, assembly GCA_025602915.1. Lineage (NCBI taxonomy): Eukaryota > Fungi > Blastocladiomycota > Physodermatomycetes > Physodermatales > Physodermataceae > Paraphysoderma > Paraphysoderma sedebokerense. The sequence goes on along the minus strand of JAHLJZ010000028.1, from coordinate 223,220 downwards.
TGTAGGTGAAGCAGTCTTTGTTTGCGTCGAAATTTTTAACGCAGTCTTCAAGAGGAGACTGAGCGAGAGAAGCCGACACAAGGAGGAGGGCAAGGAGACCCACGACCGATTGCATGGTGTACTTTTGCACAGAAAGGAGAGTGTGGAATGGGGAATGAGGGAAGCGTGGTGGATAATAAATCGGAATGTCGAAAGTCCACTGACTCACTGGGGTGGTCAACAAACAAAAAAAAATTCTTTTTTTCAAGCGGGCGCAAAAAATTTTGGATCATAAGAATCTATCGATGGATTCGTGTCAAATCCGTTGGTGCGCCAGTGTGGCAGGCGACAGGCAAATCTGTGGCAAAGGGGAATGCTTAAAATGGTGATTGTCAACGCACAATGTTGCACGATGATGATCCATCTATCGGCAGCTTCTAATGAATAACTCTACTGCTGTTATGATGGGCGAGAAATCTTTGTATAGTTTTTAGATAGTGGGTCAAGGTGGCGATCAAATGTTACCTCGGGACAAACCACTCCAGGTGAAAAGATGCCGCCCTGCTCATGCCATAAAACATATGCTCATCACATTTGAAGTTGAGCGCACAAAAAGGTTTACAGGCTAAGATTGTAATTTGCTATCTCGTCAAGCAAAGGGCATACTTTCGCAAAAGTTACGAAAGGTGACCATGTAAAAGGAAGGACAAACAAAGTAAATTTATCTACACCAGTTTTCACCTTACACTGTTGCAACTTAATTAATCCGAACGTCAACATCCATCAGACAATTATACAACCGCAACAGAGGGCCCAAGTGCCTACAGCAACCAGTCATAATCTAAATAAAGCACGCAATTTCTCACAACATTCCACACAAAATTCAACATGTTCATAATTGCTCATCATCTGCAGACTTAGCTTCTCAAAATGCCTTCCATTGACGGTGCCAAGACAGCCAGATAATCAGAATTACTGGATTTGGCTGTAACGTTGGCGGTACTGTTGGCTAGGGTAATTTCCATGTGGATATATACGTTCGCAGCGGTTTTCGCGGTTGCTTGCATCGTCTATGTGCAGGAACACAACATTCAATTAATGGAAAGATTATTCAGGAGAAAAAGAAATACCAAACAAAAAATGAAGAGCAAAAGCAATAAAAGAGCCATCAAGCTACCTGGCCATTTCCACCAACTCCCACAATGCCATTTCTCTTCAACTTCTCCTCAATTCCTTTCAAGTCGCCTACGACACCGTTAACCTGGAAATTGGCACTCTTCAACGAACTGTCTCCCCATGCGCCTTTAAATACATTCACGTCTGGTCGTTCTTCGAACAATACATGAATTGGTATCAACAACTGGAAGTAGAATACGTCAATGTTATTCTTAATAGCCACTTGGAGTAAGTTAAATGGCTGCATTGGTCCTTGCATTGTCGGTTGCATTAAGAGAGGAAGAGACGTTTCGATTGTTTGATTTTGACCAAGAGGAGTGGGAACAGACAAAGATGCGGAGGGGACGATACCGAAACTGTTTGGGAGGAATAAGGGAACACAAATATGAGAAATTTGACTAGATGTAGTTAACATTAAAACATAATACTGACGAATTCTTGTTGAATTGGACTGCGAAATCAGTCATCGGCTGAAGTGCCTTGTTGGAGATCGTAAAATCCATAAAAGCGACGCCGTTTCTACAAATTGAACTTTCGTTAGATTACTGCGCCGGAAAGTTCACACATTAAATCGCATGGAAGGAATAAAACCTTCTAGAGAATGTCGCGAATAGATCTAATCCTTTAGCTTGAGCTGCATTGAGCAATTGCTGTCTGGGAAAGGAAAAGGCTGGACCAGTAACTGGTACCATTCCAACTCCACCCAGTGGCGATGAGGGACCAACACCTCCGACGGGGGAGAGCGGAGAGGCACCAACAGGAGACCCAGCAGAGACTGGTTGCATTGGTGGAATATCATCACTTAATAGGTCTAAGATATTTCCAGTCTGGACTGCACCAGCACTGGACGGGGCGGAGGAAGTCACTGGAGGAGGAGCCGAAAAATCTAGATCCAAAAGGTTTGGAATATCGGTAACAGTGTCTCCAGTGGGTGCTTCGTCTCCGTCCGATTCATTTCCGTCTTCTGCTTTCTTTTCAGATGATGATTTACCGGCAGTACCAAGGAAAGTAGAAGCTGGTCTATGATAAACTGATGCTAATGTTGAAATATTGGCGATCAGATTGTTAAGTAAGGTAGGACTGACGGTTGGCGGGTCGCTCTCAATGGGTGGTTTCTCGGACAATACCACGGCCTATTAATGTATTCACCAATTGTTAAAGTCCGCTAATGAAAATCTTAAAAGAGATTGAAAGTCAAACAGAACCTTGGCAGCTTGAGGATTAGTACTCAGTAATCTCCAATAAATATAGGCTCGATCTCGAATATCAGGATTTTCACAGTTTTGAGTTCCGACTTGTAGCACTTTTTGGACCAAATCCTGATTTTCGCCCGGTTTTTTCAAAAAGCATTTGACAGCCGCTGCAACAATCTGTAATTGAACTTGGGAGTTTTCGTCTTTGAAATTTTCCATGAATGATTGAATCAATTCTGAAGCGTTATTGATACGTTCGGCATACTCGCCGATGATCCAAATAAGGGAAGCTTTAGCTTCTGGTTCGTCCAAAACGTCAAGATTCTCACACAAAATGGGAATAATGCCTTCGTACTTGTTGGGATATTTCCGGAAAATATCCTGCAAAGTTGAAAATAATACAAGTTAATAAGCATATTAACGAACCGGTATGGGAAGTAATAAGCAGTATTACCTTGATTACAATAATAGCTTCTTGAACGACATAATTTACTTTTGTTTTGATCAAATCCAGGAGAACGTTGATGCATCTTTCGGCGGCGGATTCAATCTTTATAGCAGCCAATCCAATGCTTCTGATGCTCTTTCTAACAAATTCTACGTCAACTTCATTGGCATATTCCTTCAATTCATTCAAAACCTGTTCAACAGTTTTTTCAGAACATAACTTCATGATGACATCGAGCTTTTCCATTTTAACATAGGGTGGATCGTTGTATTTGCAGAAGAAGACTCGCATTTCAGAAGACAATACATCGTTGCGTTTTTGGAGAATTAAATTAATGTTTCGAAGAGCGACATAGGTTAATTCAGAGGAGGATGAGAGAAGGGTAACTGTCGTATTTGGCACGAGTAAGAACGTCAGTTAACAATTTATTATACTTCGTGAAAATGTAAAAGCGTATGATGCGGAGAAGCCATACCCAAAGGAGGTGCTAATTTCTTGACAATCTGCTTCTGCAACTCGTCGCTATTGATTAGATCCATGTAAATCAACAATACTCGAACAGCCGACAAAACGACACTGGCATTCGCATGTTGCAGACGAGGCAAAACTCGCTCACAAATATTGCGCGCTTCAGCGGTATCGGCGGGTTTGTATTCAGCTAGTGATTCTAGAATTGAGATTTGTCCCCATCTGCCATTTAAGTATGTAAGTATGATATCTTTATACTAATCGAACGTCGAAGCAGATTAAATCCTTACTCGGTACATTCATTCAAAGCAGCTAAAAGCTTGTTAAGAATACCGGTATTAATAACAAAGACATCTTTCTTATAGGATGACTCTTTAATTTCAGTCAAAGCTGCGACAACATTGGCAACGACCTATAGGACGCAATTGTCAGCATAAAACTTATAGCGGCAGAAAACTGATGTGCCAACCATAGGATTTGGATCTCCTAACATGTCCTGAAGCGTAGCGACAAAGCCATTGTCAACAGCTAATGTTGGTGCCAAATCGTATAATTTGGCTACACAAATCGCTGCTGTTTTGCGAACGTACGGATCGGTATCCTAATCAATCAATTGGGACACAGATTAATCTATACAGCAAGACTATCATGACAAAAGTGTCGCATGTGCTTACTTTCAAGCATTTTTTCAAAGGATCACACAAATAGTTGATGATCTTTTCGGCACGTAAACATCCCATCGTTCTAATTGCAAGGGCCCGGATAAGCGGATTCGGATCTTCAACATCCTGTAAGATTCAGTTAATGATTATCTCTGATGAAGAGTTTAATTCTGGTTATTCTGAGCAGCACAAACCTTCAAAAATGAATTTACGGCCAAGATAACCAACTCTGGTTGCGTTTTTGCGTAATTCATCAAATACAGATACACAAGTTTCTTTAACTCTAAATCTTCCGTTTGCATACACTTCAATACATCAGCAAATAAACCGGACACGTCTTTGCCTACGGTCATATTCGCAATCACACGTTTAACGGCTTCTTTTCGATTTTCGCGGTATTCACTGTTTAACTCGGTTTTGAGTTCAAAATTTTCACCTGTTCATAGAAATATATGAAGAAAACAATTATTTTTATAATTGAGGACAGCCAGTAGGAATGAGTTAGTCGAGACTGTATGATAAACGGGATGTGCCCAAAGATTCCGAATGGGGTGTGAACTTTTATTGGGGACAAACGGAAACTCGTACCTTTTCTCATAGTGGTGAAAAACTTTTGCACCTTGGGAGGTAGAGATGATAAAGCGCTGCTCATCTTTGTTCAGTTAGCTAGAAGCGAGATGTGGAGGCAAAGGAAGGTAGGGTGCACTGCAGTAGTGGCGACTAGAGCAAAGGAGGCGAGTGGGAGATGGACGAATACGGCGGAATGACAAGTGTAAATGGATGAGACAAAAGCTCTTGTACGAAGGGTGGAATTAGATCCAAAGATATGGCGAGGATGATGTAGTGAGGAGTTGCTTTTGTGATTGCTAGGGTGATGTGGGAGAGGGAACACCGAATTCTATGCATATCGCTCCGACCACTTGCCACTTTCACCAATCACTCACTATTTAGTGATATAGTATAATTGCTTTCATGTCTCATTATATTCATATACACATATTTGTATCAACACAAAAGAGAAACTACTGTGCATCCTTGGTTGACAGAAAGGCAACACACCATCTGCCACGACTAGTGATGACGCTATATTCATATATTTACAAGTGCCGAAAACCGCTACACCATCTTACACTGGAGCAGAGCCAGCAATTCTTCACAAATTTAATTCTATATTTCGGGAACTAAAGAGTAATCATATCCCTTGACCGACATGAAGGCGCAAGCAAAAATGGTCATGTAGTAGGCTCCGGGAATGAAACATATTGTGCCGATGATCAAAAGAGGTTGCACTTTATGCCAATCCTACATGAAACGCAGAAAATATCGTCAGCTCTTAGTCAACAATTATCGAATACAAGTGGGGCATGAATAATATCATATCTTACCACCGTCGCGACATTCACGACTTGAGATAACCCTAAGCCAAGACACACCGTTCCAATAATGAACAGTACTGAAGTGAGAATGAAGGCTTTGGTGGGGACTAATCGTTTCGGAGTCATCAAATATTGAGCAAAAAACCAAGAATTGTAAGGTTAGTTCTTTAAATGCAGGTATGCCGTCTATCCGCCCCACCGACTCTCCTGATCCCAGACGCCTACAAAGCATTGATCACAGAGCAGAGCCATATTATTCATGGTTTATTGCATATTGACACATAAGCTTCAGCATTCATAAAAGGCCAATAGACTCTAAAATAAATGTGATAATCCACGAAGGGCCGAAATTCAAATGTAGCAACTTACAGGGCGTTGTATACAATGTGTATTCACTACGCCGGCCACTGCTTGTCCTGAGGGAAGGGGCATCGGTATCTTGTAGAAGAGGTTGTCTGTCGTCAGATCGGCTTCTCGGTCTTCTGCTTGGACTTGTGTACATCTTTGTAGATTGCTATATTGGCGAGACGATAAAGTGTGCTGCTAGGAGGCGGAGTTGGATACCGAAAGAGAATGGGTCCCCACTGACAACGGATCACGTGTAGGAATAAGCAAAATGTCGTTACCTGCCATTTACAGTTTCTCTTACCATTTAAACTATCAATCAAAATCAAGATGGCAGATGACTACAAAATGACAATTCCGGAAGGATATGACAGAGCCGAATTCATTAGAAATCGAGTCTTCATTGAGCGCGACCGAGTTACAAATGTACAGTTTCGACGTTTCTCTTTGCCGACTTATGCGTACCTTGATTTCATTGCTTATCTTTCAAATTTCTATATTTAAATGATTAGGTTTCTTCATCAGATTTTCCACATACTTGGGATGGATATGACGATTCATGGAGTTTGGAGAAGTTCAAGAAGGTGCGGCTCGAGTAATCGAAATCTGTCGTGCTTTTTGTTCCGAACACTGCCAGAACTCACAATATTCCTGCGGCTTCATTACCTAGAAATTTAAAGTTAAAATATATCGTTGCTCAAAAGAATCTATGGAATTTGACTTTGTTGGAATAGATGCGTCAATCGCAAATGCCTTTCGTAGAATAATGATTTCTGAGGTTGGTTCTTTACCTCAATATTTCTCATTCATAATTGAAACTGATTTGATGCAATTATATAGGTTCCAACTATGGCGATCGAGAATCTGTTTGTGTTAAACAACACATCAATTGTACAGGATGAAGTATTGGCTCACAGGCTAGGGTTGGTTCCAATTCAGGCCGACCCCACAAAGTTTCAGTTAAAAGGACGTAAGTTGAAGTCTCCTTACCATAATTCGAATTCTTTGTTTACAAGCAAATTTGCATCTCAGCTGAAATCAATCACGATTATTAATGAGATTTCGTTTTTGGATATTCTAGAAGAAGATGCCGCTACAGATATGAACACTATTGTATTCCGGTTAAAAATTAGATGCGACAAAAACCCTAAAGCACCAGAAAACGCAGTTCTTCCAACAGAAAAATATATAAATTCTAATGGCACGCTTTACTCTCCTGCATTGTTTTTTCCATTTGATTTTGCAGGCTGACATCTGTCTACAGTCTATTCTTCTCACCTGATATGGATACCGCAAGGCGATCAAGCCGAACGCTTCAAAGATCAACCTATTCGACCAGTGCATGATGACATTCTTATCGCTAAGCTTCGGCCCGGACAAGAAATTGAAGCCGAAATGCATTGCCACAAGGGCATCGGAAAAGATCACGCCAAGTTTTCACCTGTTGGTGGGTACTCTTTATGACTTTGCCTTTCTCTACTGCATTTTAATGCCAAATTTCGACGACCCTGTCTTTGAAAACGTGTCATAACGCTAACTCTCATTGTTTATGTCATTCTCGGGAAATAGCAACAGCAACGTATCGCCTTCTTCCTTCCATTATCATCAAAAACCCTATCCAAGGCGAATTAGCTCATAAATTCCAATCATGCTTTGCTCCTGGAGTTATATCCATCGAGAAGGACAGAGACGGCGTTCCGACGGCAGTAGTTACCAATCCCAGGAAGGACACCGTATCTAGAGAGGTGCTTCGACATAAAGAATTTCAAGATAATGTTGTGTTAACGAGGATTAGAGACCATTTTATTTGTACGTTTTCTTTCTTCCTCCCACTCACAATCTATATGTATATTCACTCTTCAACGAATGTGTAGTCTCCGTCGAACCAGTTGGACAGATCTCAGCCCCCTCGATCGTTGTACAGTCCATAAAAGAATTAATGCGAAAATGCAAAGTCTTAAAGACCACTCTATCGAAAATGAATTCTGATGATATGGACACTTCTTAGGGTTATAATAAATGTATGACCAGTGAGAAAAGGATTAATAAATTTGGATTAATGGTTAATTTACTGAATGGAGACGAAAACTATCGTTTTGGTAATGAATTAGTCTAAAGTTATAACATTATTCCAATAAGGCTCTACATTTTCTTTCCCCATTGCAAAACTGAGCCATCGTTGCGGTTGTGTACTTCAACTACCTATTCTCGCAACAGTACGTCGAATGGATTTCGTGATTCAGTTGATCAGGGACCTCTGTTGGCCCAAATTTGTTTATTAATTAGCCCTCTAGGGTTTTACCTCCCTTTCCAATTTTAAAATCTGATATGTCGAAGCATAATCTGCCTCGACTATACAAGGTTCTCACCCTTCTTAGGGTACAATACTGACTTACCGGAATTCTTCTGATTCGGCAACTTTTGTCACCACTCTCAACACCCATTCCCTGTTATTATCCGCGACTTTCTTCGTTTCCAAATCCACTCCACCCGAAATAGTAATACGGAACCAGGATTCAATTTCTGGAGGCCATACTGATGATTTTAACTTCATGTTTCCATATTCTCTTGGTTCATCTTTTCCCTTGTCATGCAAATTTTCAACACACGCACTCGGAAACGCATACAACTCACTTCTCTCACTGGAACTGTCATCAATTGGTGATTGCTTATCAGGAATATTTTTTTTGCGTTGTGCCACTACAGAGCTTTGTTTATTCGTGTTGGGCTTTAGGGTTGATGTAGAACCAGTTGGGGATTGAGCGGTGGAAGCAGATTGAAGTTTTTTATGCTGCGATGAAGCTGAGGATGCACGCGACGAAGGCCGGATTGTAGAGTCAGTTGCAGTTGAGTGGGAAATACCAGGCGATGGAGATCGTGAAGGCGATGAAGCAAGAAACGTTTCTAATCCCTTCATTGCGAATTTATAGATTTGGTGGCTCCAAATTCCACGATGCCTTTACTTACTTCGCATTCAAACCTGGGATTCAATCCCGTTGTACCATCTGTTTCCGTATGTAGGTTTGTGTCGCATAATCGTGCCGAGTGAACATCGATATTAGAAGGGCGCTGGATAGGCTCGATTGTGTACTCCGCGACTGGCGGTTTCTTGAATTCTAGCTTCGTATTTACAGGTTTCATATTCGAAACCGATAAATCTTTCAGGAGTAATTTGTATTTCACGTGTGGGAAGGATGAGTCGGAATGATCATGACCATCATTATTAGTGAATTTAAATGAAGGCACGCCGTTTTCGCTGCCGTCGTGGTGAGGTACAGGGTGGGAGATGGGTATCCAGTAAAACGTCAACGTAATTGTTTTCGCAATTGCAATATTGCTGTTGGAGACCTGAGATATGGTTCCTTCTTTAGACGTTGTCAATGAGGTTTGGGTCCCAGATGTCTCGACCGGCGACGGTTTATCCGGATTTTCTCCTGCTTCGATCTTGGCATCCAATTTCGACTCCATTTCCGGTGCCTGCCCTGCTTTCGAAATACCCTCAATGGCTCTAAACTCGTAGTCATACCCGCTTAAAAATGAGGTATATTGCCAACATCGCCCCAAGAGCTTGATAGTTCTATCATCCAAGCCCCATATCCTCAATTTACCGACAACCCAAAAGTTATCGCATTCATATTGAGGTTTGAACTCACAAACGATTTCCTGTCTGACACCGGGTGGAATTGAACCTTCCGAAGGTGTAACTTCGAACGGTAACATCTTGTCACCGAAATCGGGTAGCTGGATCTGGTAATTTACATTGTAGGTAGCTGTACAATGAATCTTGAATGTCATCTTACCAGTATCGTTTACTAAAATATCCCCAAAGTCATAAGATTCGAGAGTTAATGGTTCAAAAAGAACGGATGGCTTGTATGATATTCCCGTAAGATTGAGTCTAGTTTGAGTCGGCACTGTTGTGATCTCCAGATAATCTTCAACTGAACCTTCCGTCTTCGGTTCGTAGATTACCGAAAGATTAACTGTATCTGCTGCTGGGATGGTTTCGATCTGATTGATGATTGAAAATGGCGGACCTGGTTTAGATAACTTAATGTTGATCGCGTCTGAAGTAAGGTTTTTAACCCCTAATGTTTTGACGACTTGATAATTTAATGGCGTAATGTCAAATTCCAATTGTTCCCTCCAATCGGTCAATTCGAATGACGGTTTCCCGACCATGCCGGAAAGTTCAAGGTATATCAAAGACTCTTTTGGGTAGTATTTGTCATTGGAGACCGCGGGTTTGATTCTCTTTTTCACGAAGTCGCGCACTCGAACTGATACCCTGCATGGAATGCGATATATAATATGCGTATTGTCTTGAAGGACGTCTGTTTTTTTGGGCTGTTTTTTTACAGACGTTGATAACGTTGGCTGAGGCTTCGTTCCAGCAGATGCCGTTCCATTTCGCACTTTTTTTCCAGCAGATTTTGCAGTTGGTGAAGTAGGCGGGTTTTCGTTCCCTTTCGCAGTCTTAATAGTGGCTGTTGTACTGTCGTGTCCTGTTCCGTCGACCCTTTGATCAATGACTGCCGCCCCTACTTGTAATTTGCCGTCACATTCTTCCACTTTGCGTGGTGCAAAGGCAACATTTACTGAATACTCTGCTCCCCATTGTACTGTTCCTTCATGGGGGAAGACAGCGACAGGGATATCCTCTCGGGGAATGTTTATTGTGACATGATCTATCCCATTGATTATTTGAATTGGTGTATTGTCAATCAGAGTAATTTTTTCGTCTTTATCGGGGTCATTCGCGAACGCTTGCCAGGCATCCATGGGTACTATGACCTGAGGATGCTCAAATTGAAATGCAAGCTCTTCAATTTCGCTCGGATTTGACAACTTCAGCTTGGCGCGCTTTCTGGTTTCCTTTTCTTCCAAATCCCACAGAAGATTAATGCTTTTGATGCATGAACTGCCTCTTGAAATGGCCGAAAAATCGATCGCTCTGGGACTTAACCTCAAAGGAGGACAATAGACTAATCCTGAACACTCAAGCTCAAATGACTTGCCTAAGTCATTTGTAGCAAGAAGCTTCATCGAATACAAACCTGGTACTTCTGAGTGAAATATAAGGTAAGTGTGAACAGTCTGTCGAGGCGATAATTCGAGTTGGTCATTATCGGTCGGCGTCTTAACAGTTAATGAAGACTGTGCTGACAACCCAAGAGGCTTTAATTGGTTGAATATTTTGGATGAAAATGAAAGTGTTTGTGGAACATGGCAATAATTCGTAATTGAGAGGCGTTGAATGGAATGGCGGGAAACAGCTACATGGCCGAAATCTACATTTCCCTTTGGGCTGAACGAGATTGTCGCAAGCGTGATTCGGCCAGAGAGGTAGCAAGATATATGCTGTTTGGCAGAATTCCTGTCGTGAACGGTTATTTGCAATTTTATGCGAAAAGTGGGCGGATCATTTGAGTTCAGTGAGTGTTTTCGAGAGTAATAATGATAGCCATCTTTTGTCGGCTGAAGTACTAAAGAAACTGGGAAAGGTTCTCCTGGTTGAACGAATCCGGTATTGGGTGAACACAAAAGATTACCCATCTTGATAGAAAGTCTCGTTCTAGCTGAAACATCAGTGCTAATGTTTTCAAAGGTTGTTTTAGACATAGTTTCGGCAGCGGCTGCGGGGTGTAGAGATTTTATGTCTTCTTCTGCAACCGTGACCGTAAACCTGAGGGCAATGTTTCCACGATTATTTAACATTAATCTTTCCCGGTACGTGCATCCGACAATGCACGTTTGAAAATCTAATGTATCGTGGGAGAGATAGACCGGGGTTTCAAGGGCAGTAGCGGTACAGCTGAATCGCAGCGGTGTGATCTTTGGGCAACTGAATTTGACGTGAAAGTCATTGCGAACGACTACGGATGAGTCAATTTCGGGAGGAGGAGAGAAAGATACGGTGACAACTTTCGCCCCGTAGCCATCGAGTCGGCCGGCCTGGTTGCGAATAATCGAAAAAGGCGATGTTTTAGCTGCATCCTCAGGATCGGAAGAAATCCAATAATCAGTTCCTAGCACGCCTTCATTACAAAGTTCAAAAGATTTCGACGTCGTCGTTCCAGCGGTACATTGTCCACAATCAATCCTGAAGGTATCATCTACCAACCTCACGGATCGGCCTACTTTTATTGTAGGGGAACACTTTCTTACGAGAATCTCGACTTCAATAGCGAAGGTTCCGCCAATTGCGGCTTCAAACCACAACTTTCCATCCGTCTTTTCCGTTACATCTTCTGGGGCAGTATAAATCACGTACAATGAGCAAGTGAGCCCCGGTGACATATGGCCTGGAGGATTGAAAGTTAATGCAATAGATTGATCGAGAGTTTCATCGAGTGGGAGAATCTTAAGAGAGTTAACCCGTCCGGTGGTGTTTGTCAAGATTATTTTTTCCTTATATGTCTTACCAGGCACGACATCGCGAAACATGATCTTTGACGGTGACGGTGTGAACGGTAAGGCGGATAATGTAGAAAGACTGGGAAGAGTAGATGAAAGTGGCACTTTTGGCGACGGCAGTCGCATTGAGTGCTTTGACTGAGACGGTTCTGACATTATTTTCTCAACACTTATCGGTGGCTGCAAATCGTTCCGGCCGGCGGTCGAAATATCGGTCTGCTCCTCAGTTCTAGCAATTGCTCCGTCCGGAAAGGTATTTGCCTTTCCACCATCTGTGTTGCGCAAAAATACTTTGTCATTTCGACTTGGATTTGAATTTGACTTCTTCTTCCTTTTTTCAATTTCTGTTGCCAACTTTATCGCAATCTCTTTTCGTCGTACCTCTTCCATCATCAAACTTTTTTTGAATTCCTTCTTTGCTTGCTCTAGCCTTCTTTGCTTATCAAATAAAACACGTTGCATTTTCCCTGGTAATGTTGGTTGTTCGACTCTTTTTGAACCACACGCGAGGATGATGTCTTGCCGAATATCAATCACGGCATCATTTAGCCTATTCATATTCACAGTGCACTTTTCGTTCCATTCCTTTGTCTCCTCTTGTTTTCTCGAACGTTCATACCGCATCTAATTTGAGATGGATTGGTTTGTCATTTCAAAAGGGGAAAAACGCTGTCGAAGATCCACACTTACTTTTTCAATCGCACGCTTAAATCGCTCTTTCCGTTTATCTTCCAACATAGAATCTTCATTAGATTTTTTCATTACTTCAGTAGTAGCTTCTGATAATGTGCCTTTTGTCCACGCACTTGTGCGCTCCACTTTCATGTTCTTCTTCGACAAAATTTGGACCGATCCTCTCTTCCATTTTTCGTCGACCTTTAAGGTTCCTATTTTCCCAATATCGAGCATCTCGCAATCTGAAGTTGATACAAAACTCTCTTCTGGATTATTTTCATTAATATATGATGGGTTCTAAGGGTGAAGCGTGAAGGATATTGATTTAGTGGTGACATTTAACGAACAAACGCCTGAATCGTCACTGGCTGCTAAACCAGGACGACTGTTTGAAAATACAGGAATTTATGTACCTACATCAGAAATAGCATGTGAACCTATGTCATTATTACGTTCAGTTTTTTCATTCACACTATTAACGAGTGTTTTAGTCGGATTATCAGAACTTTCTGTCAATGAAGCATTTATAGCATTTTTCAATTCGGGTTGGCGATATCGAATATCTTTTAGCGCATGTTCAGATTGTATAGTCGATATAACAGATGCCTGATACAGTGTTTGACTGTCTTCGAGGAAATCATAGCCCGGAAACAAATCAGCGTCGTTGTAGGTCGCTGGATCGACAGCGGAAGAGAGATGATCTACTGGTATGCCATCTTCAGTCATATCTTCATTATTATGCGCCACATTTTTAGAAAGCTGCGGAAATTGGAGCATGGAATCTTTTATATTATGATTCGCAGGCATGCAGTCGCAGGCATGCAGTCACAATGAATGTATATACTGATTTGGACGAAAGAACGCGGAGAAGTAACGACACACGAAGATTCTCAGTTGGATTTCACACAAGCAGAGAAGTAAAATTGAGACGTAACTCTCGGTCTCTTCGGCATGGTTGATCGGATCATTACATTAAAAATCAAGATGCTTTGCTTTCCCCAAACTTTGCCATTGATCGGATCAAGAAAATCATCTGCGAAGGCGAAAGAGCCGGCCCGGGGTCTTTAAAAAAGATCAACGTGCATGAGTGGAGGAAACTCTAATCTTTTGGCTGGAGTTGTAATGTGCAGACAAATTATCAACCATATTATACAGATGTTTGTGTTACTTTCGTCGACGTTCCCCGCAATGGCAATATAGCATGGAGCATTTACCATTCAGGGACAACCAGAGCACTGAGACGCTCGGTTCATTATTAAATAAAAAGGAAGTCGCCAGACATGTAATGTACGCTAGTTACCTATAACGATTTTCTGCCGTAAAAAAAGAAAATCGCCTCAAACAGTAGCAATTGATATAGCAAAAAAAATGTTCAAACATGTCTCTGTCATCATGGAGGAAGATGAAGAGAGTTTAAACGTAGAATTTGCAGGTAAAACATAAAGAAAACAAGAAGGGGTAGAAAAAAAAGCGAGATTAATTTAAGGCAGATAATCTACCAACTTTAGAGATTCGACGGTGCTGGACGGATCCTGATGGTTAAGAAGGTTGTTTGAGATTGAAGATCACACAGTCGTTGCTGTGGACAACGCACCCTCTGAAGAACAACCGCCTCGACAATTCACGCCTGGATATTTCCCGTACATTTTACACTGGAATCAATGGTATATTATGTAATTATTCTCAATTTAGGATTGTCAATTTAGGAACTTTATTTTTGATTACTGAAAGTGACGGATATCAGTAAAGTGTCAGCAATGGTAACGGAGGCCGCACAAAATGTACAATCGAGCCAATGCTACTGGAAGTAGGAGTAGCTAATCATTGTGGACAAGTGCCTGTACGAAAATAAAGTTGTTAGTGAATCTCGCATTGAAGATTCTGAGATTTGTACCTAGATACGCCTTGGAGGAATTTACAATTTCTGCGGGACGATGCAACAATTCGCATTTTGCTCGAACTAAATTCGACATCGGTAGCGCCATTCAATTGAATAATTTGTGGAATCTTCGCTGCTGAGCCCTCCAATAATCGTAGCACATTTCAGTAACCTATGCAGATATTGCATCCTTTTGGGGCAATTACACGCTCCCGGAATACAATTCTATCAAACGCAACATTCAAACGAATGAAAGCACTTAGAAATGGGATTGGTCGATTCGTGTCAGTGGGGGATCCCCTCGCACCGAGAAGGGCGGCTTCAGGCTTCTGAAATTATTTTTAACAACATCATCACTCTACAGAGCTGGCATACATATCATTCGCGGAAATAACCTTTATGTGTGGGTTCTGACGAGTTCTGACGTGAAGAAAGCAAGATCGCTGTTTCATGCAGGATTTCAAATTAGGAGTTCGCGACGGATCGAATGAATTTCACGTAGCAAAATGACCCAGAGCAACAGTTTTATCCGTGAACTGTCAAGACGGAAGAGAGGATATCATATTTACAGATTAATTTTTCACGATATATATTTGAAAAAGGTTGATATGTCATTGTTGCAGACATGGTTATATCCACGGAAAGGACACGGGAAATCAAAACGGACTGGGCCACACAGTGGGGAATAAACAAACCATGCAGAACTCCTTCAATCCCTATCTCCTCATCGGCTCATCCAATTCCTCCCTGTCTTAACTTATATCATCAGAGCTCTCGCTAGCCACATACTTTCTTCCCCCCTTATTTTACTTTGATCATATTCGGCATCCCTATCTATTTCCCATCCCCTATTTTCAGAACATCACCACCATGATCAAATTGATGAGTCTAAAGAAGGAGAAGAAGGATGCCGCATCCGCGGATAAAAAGAAGAGCAAGATAAGCGCTGCACAGATTAGGGCACAGAAAGGTATGTATCAAATAAATATTCTCCTAAGATTGAAAGAGAACAGATTGCCGGGTCTGTGTAGCCTGGTTTCGAGTGGGTCTAGAGCACACAGCACTGGCAACCGACATTCCCTCTAGCTGTTAAAGTGGTTACAGCAGTGTCGGAAATCCATTCTTCTCATCTATATATACGACGCCTTATGGAGGGTGAAGCTGTGCTTATTTTCAGATCTAATGACATTGCATCTCATCTCTATGGATTTCGTTCCGCATCCTTTGCTAGATATATCCGAACTTGATCTTCCGAAAACTATGAAGCTGGAGTTTCCAGATACAGAGGACATTCTAAACTTTTATTTGACAATTTCACCCGACGAAGGATTTTACAAGGGTGGCGTTTTCAAGTTCTCCTTTAAAGTCAACCCCAATTATCCACACGAGCCACCGAAAGTGCTGTGTACGCAAAAGGTATCTTCCATGACCACCCATGCGGATCTTAATTCTGTTTTCTTCGTTTGGTTGCCGTATAAGTTTGAACTGACATTCTTTGTCATCTATTCCTTGTCTAGATTTATCATCCTAATATTGACCTCGAGGGCAATGTTTGCCTTAATATCTTGAGAGAGGATTGGAAGCCTGTGTTAAATCTTAATAGTGTAATGGTGGGACTGCAGTATCTCTTTCTAGAACCAAATGCTGATGACCCACTGAACAAAGGTTCGTTTTACATCTTTCAATTATGCTCCATTGGCGAAGGAGATAACCAGTTATCCTATTTGATTACATCTTGGTTTCTCGCGGATCTTTGTTTTCTCGTTGTTATATTCGATATCTTTCTCCTCTTTCCATCCTCGCCTACAGAAGCGGCGCAAGTTCTGCGATCAAACCGTAAAGTTTTTGAACAAAATGTTGTTCGTTCGATGAGGGGTGGTTACATAGAAAACGTTAGTTATGATTCCGTTGTACCGAAATAGGTGAATGGAATATTTCGGGATCGATTAAGGTAGCATCCTTGTGTAAGATAACGGAATCTCGAGATGGAATAGGACCGATGGATTGTAATTGTAGATATCAGGTTCATTAACTGAGTAATGCAGATCTGGCCACAGTGTGATTTGTTCGATCACATGCTTCCCTTTTATGAAACCAATCATCGTAACATATTTCTTGCCCTAGCTACTGTATGCTTTTAGCGCCTACCATTCTTTCCGCGACATATTCGTTCTTTTCTTCATTTGTGTAAATCACACGCTCTTAACCCATGAAATCCATGGTCGGATATACTTCTTGCCCAAGCTACTTAATGCTACTAGCTTCTATGAATTATACAGCGACGGGCGGCTTTTTGTCCATAATCACTTAGATAATACTGTGTATCCAACTCGTTGCAGAAAAATACGTAGTAGTGGTCCGTGCTAGATGAGTAGTACCATGACAAAGCTGACTATGAAAGCTACAAGCGACACGATGAATGTCATCATTACAAATTCTCCACTAGTTTTGAATGGTTTGCTGGTATCAATAGCTGTTACGTGCGAACCGATTATACCTGTTTATTTATATCGAGAGGAAGTCAAAGATGTCGATGACAGAGGGTGGAAGAGTTTTGGGTTAGTGATTGATGAATCACTTGTTATCATGAGCGATTCAATAAGATTACATCCGTATAATTCACAAAATATGATCAAGCAAATGTGAGTGAAAACATATCGAACATACTTCTCCACAGACTGATACCTAAGAAGGCCAATCCCAATGCAATGAAAACCCATCCAATCGATTGAAACTCGGACGTGAATACACGGATGAAAGCAATCGCAGTCCCAAAACAGGTTAATGACGTTCTCCAGTAAGCCTCGTAGAATGTTCGTTCATAGGCTAAACGAAGGATGCAACATTGCCAATGGGTGAACATATTGGGTGGAGTATTCGACAGGCCGGACCGGAAGTAAGATTGAATAGATCGGGATCATAACAAAATACATGTTGTTAGGACAACTGTTATCCTACGGAGGACAATAATTTTTTGATGAGTCTGAGATTTTCTTTCTTCTTTACCTCGGACATTCAAGATTTCGCCTCTGGTAAGAACTTTCGGGTGGGCTTCTGTTTCCCGACTCGTTTCTAATTCTGGCACATTCGACATGAGTACAGGGTATATTTAAGAATTCGTCCTGATGTGTGGTAGGCCGCACTTTAAACGAATCAATAGCAGAGTATGATGTACAGAGTGATTTATCGGTGTAGTCGCAGGTTGCAACGATTTGAATAAGAGCACGGTAAGCCGCCTGATCCGCTTGGCCGTGCCTTAAAGCCAAAGGTTGCATATAATCTCAAAAGCGATACTATATAATGAAGAAGTTACAGTTTGGCTTGATCAGGTTTTCAGTTGAGATGGCATTGGTATTTATTATGCGGGGTGTCACTAAATCTAGCTCGAACTAGCCACCCAAAATTGTACGATCGGATAACTAGCCTTGTCCCGCTTTGAACTCTCGTTGCCCGTACTGTGGTAAGTACTCAATGATGCTATATAGAGAGTAAATAGTTATATACAAAGATTTTGACCCAGACGATTTGATGAAGGCGCAGTCACTTCGTCCCGTGTCTTTACTTGCTGATTCCATATCATATGAATAGCACAAAAAAAAGACTAAACACGAAAGCAGTCAATGTTGCGAGAAAAGACACAAAAATAATATCCCCATGAGTTTTGAAGGGAATTGTGGAGTCAATCACGGTCTCGACCGCTTTATCTAAACCTGCGAAAACGGGATCGACGACAAACGGAAAGGATGGAATGAGTGGACGACGATACGGTCAAGAGATACATAATTTATAACGATATACTTCGCCATATACTGATCAACACAAATGCTACTCCTAGTCCGAGATACAGGAACCCGATGGTATGAAATTCAGTTGAAAAAATCTTTAAAAATACAGCCGCTGTGGTGAACAGAGAGAGAGAGGTGCGCCAATATGCCTCGGAAAATGTTCGCTCATACGCTGAAATCAATGGTCAGTTGAGACTGTCAGTAAACTGCCATAACTATTTGATACAAACATCTTAGAATTTCTTGCTGATTACACGAAAGCTCTGATTCATCGACCGGGAAATGTAATGCTGAGATTTGGGCCGCTTTCTGATTGAGATCTTCATTCTCCATGTTGATACGGTTCTCAATTTTCCTCCACTAATCTAGAGTATGTGTTACTGCCAGAATCACTTGACTTTGATAGCGGGTATAAATGAACTTAGATCGAAGAGTTTATCACATCGCAATGAATTAGCCGCGACATCACAATCGGACGGGGCCGACGATTGATCGCAAATTAACATATATTGCATTGTACGTGCAGAATTTCTCTTCATAGCTGGTTGGATGTATCACCATCGAGGATGTTCTTGGGAATGCCATATAATCTTCGGAAGAGTCAACGACTGATTCAACATGAAGTGCAATCTGTCTTTAAGAAGAGGGCCCAAAGGCACAGATGCGGGTCTATTGAATAATAAGACTTCGCTAATTCCTAACTCACTGCAGAGTTGCCAATTTGACGAATTATTTGTAACTGTAGTTTGATCATGATGACCCTCGACTGAATCCTTGTCGATTTTTCTGTAATCATAAAAGTCTCCCAATTGTAGCGTAAATTCTCACGACGTCACGACTAACCTGTTCTGTGCCTTAACTCCTGCAACAATTGAACTTGATATTAGATATTAACCCTCAAGTATCCAAACGGAATTAAAAATTAATAATCCACCGTCTACGACATCTTTTAAGAGACGGCAACCAAAAGCCCTATTATACTCGAACGAAGGTCGAATTCTTACCGGTTATCTTCCTAAATTATGGACAGACCAATTTGCTTCATTTCTCTACAAGGGAAAATTCAGGAAGGAACTTCAAAATTCGTTATTAATGAGGAAGCATGTAAAATAATAGAAGACTTGCCTCAACCAATTGGTGTTATCTCCGTTGCTGGACTATATAGAACTGTAAGTAATATAATGCAGCCTTTGCAGCCCAATGGCGACTGAATATGGCTACGTTAGTCAATAGTGGTCTCCGTATCATTCTAACATTTTATTCTCCATCATTACACACCAATGTCTGGCTTAATAATGACTGTTAGGGAAAATCATTTATTTTGAGTTAGTATTTCGATTTCTAGTATAATTCCAAGAGATATGGCAGTCTTTGACCAAGGCGTTTCCCAAATAGACCAACTTGCCGGAAAGAATAATGGTTTTGATATTGGCTCGTCCATTGGTATGTATTGATTTATGAAAGTATTATCTACATTACTGTCATTTACGATTTATTATGACGTTAGAACCACAAACCCAGGGAATTTGGATGTGGCCCCTCTCGCAATCACAGTTACAAGAAGCTGGATTTCCGAGTGATATTTCCATCATATTGTTGGACACAGAAGTATGTACTTGTATTCTTGTGCAGTCACATTGATTAGGGAATTGAAGACTTTCTGGATTATAGGGTCTCGGATCTTTCACTAAAACCGAATCTCATGACGTGAAAATTTTTGCCTTGGCCGTTTTGTTGTCTTCTTATATGATTTACAATAGTTTGGGAACAATTGACGACAATGCGATGGATAATATCTCGTACGTAGAGAAGTTTTGATTTCAACTGTACCGGTCACTTACATGAATTTGTGTGGGTAGACTAATCGTCGAACTGACAAAAAAGATTAAAGCATCAGCAGAGCAAGATGATAAACAGGTTTTTTCAACATTCAAATTTGGGCCCTTCTGTACTCGAATAAATAACCTCAATTATCGTCATAGGATCCATACGCCTTGCGTACATTCTTTCCCAAATTCATGTGGCTTTTGCGAGATTTCTCACTCGATTTGGTAATGGACGGCAAGAAAGTGTCGCCTCCAGAATACCTTGAGAATGCATTAAAGCAGTTGCCGGTACGGATAGCCTCATTTCTTGTGCTTGGACGAAGCATCTTCTAATTCAACTTCATAATAGGGAGATGGACCGGAAGTAGAATCAAAAAACAAAATTAGAGAATGCATTAGAACATTTTTCGACGATAGGACGTGTTATACCCTCAAGCGACCAGTTGAAGACGAAGAACAGCTTCAAAGTTTGGGATCACGTAAGTTCATCATTTTGACACCGTTGCTGACCGCGAGTTTAACGTTGCCCATTTTAAATACAGTAAAAATGTCCGACTTTCGACCGGAATACCTTGCCGAAGTCAGAAATTTGATAGAGTATATATACAAGAAAGTAACTCCCAAAACTCTTTACGGCTGCTGCTTGAATGGATCCAGTACGTTTGAATTTGTCGCAATTTTTCTCAATTCAGATTGCTGATATATCACCTCACCTTCTTTTAGTGTTCAATCAGTTGGCCAGGAATTACGTAGAAGCTATTAATTCTGGTAGCGTGCCAGTGATCAAGAATGCTTGGGAGAACGTTGTTCGAATTCAATGCCAGTATGCTGTCGACTCGGCTCTTAAAACTTATAAAAGAACGTATGTATACATGTCTATGTGTGGAGAGATAATTCATTGCTCATTTTATTGTTTTTCTTATCATTTTGCGAACGTGGCGTCAGTATGTCGGAGCGATTTGAATCAACGCCGATTGTTGAATACTCGGATTTATTAGTACTTCATCAGGCTGCTGAAGATTCTTCGCTTGACGACTTCTTCAAAAAGATGGTCGTAAATGGCGTCACAAATAATGATGTTAAAGGATACTTGATGGAGGTGCGCACAGCTACTCGCAAAGTCCTCGAGAAATTCGAAAACGAGAATTCGGAACACAGCAAGGAATATTGTCAATCGCTCTGGGGCAAATTAGTCGCAGAGTTAGGCAATATTATGAAAGATACTAAGGTTTGTGATACCAACTCCCAACTCTGTGTTCATAAATCATTTATTAACATTCTAACTTAAAATTCGTTTAAGATCGCGTCCTTTGATGCACTGCTCAATTCTTACCGCGATATCCTTAAAAAATATGACTCTCAAGCTCAAGGACCTGGAAAATACTCAGAATTTTTCAAAGCTGCCGATGGCCATGTGTTTGAATACGTCCGCATGATCGCCGATGTCAATGTTCAAGAGGCTGAGGCCAAAGTCAAGGAAAAATTTGAGTTGGAAAAGGAGAAACAAAGACACGAATACACTGTTCTACAAGAGTTATATAAGGTACTTGCCGTAATTGTTACTGTACTCTGTTGAAACGAATGTCCAACTCACATATTGGTGTAGTCCGTAGACTCTGAATGGCAGAAACAGGAGGAGGCATCAAAACGTCTTCGAGCCGAAAATACAGATATGAAATATGAACTGATGGGCTTACAGAAGTCAGTCAAATCCTTGACATCGGAGAATGATGAACTGAAGAGCACTGTTGGTGCCTTACAGAAAGAGAAGGTAGAATTGGAGACCAAGGCCAAAGAGAAAGAAGATGAAGCAAAGAAAACTAAGGTTGAACTGGAAGATGTAACCAGACTACGCAATAAGGATATGGAAGAAGCTAACGCCGCTTTAGAGTAAGATACTTACCTTTCTATATTGACTTCCGTTAATCGGTATTTGAAGTGTTAACACTCGCAAATGGCATTTCCTTATGACTTGTAGGGCGCTACGAAAGCAGAAGCAAGAAGCAGAAGAGAAAATGGAGCAAGCCAAAGGACAAGGTTGTCATTGTATTGTTATGTAGACCATAGCAAGTTTTTTTCTTCTCTGAGGGGCGATGATTCGACATTTTATTAAATAATGGATAGGGATATGTTTACCACCATTTCTTCATTGAGGACATGTAAATGAACTAACGTGTGAATAAAAATTTTTCGTTTTATTGTTCTTATATGTTTTAATTACCGTAGAAACTGAAATTGCAAGCACTATCAATGTTGTGACGAATTTAGTCGATCGATTTGAAACTGCTACATCAACGCTAGATGTGGGTATGAAGACCCGAGAGGAAGAGATCCAGCAATGGAAGAACAAGTTTGAAAAATTGGAAAAGGAAAGTGAGGACAAAAATCGTGGTGTTGAGTATGTTTTGCATAGACTCCGCACTGATATATCGCATCTGCTAAAATATCTGCACAAGTAGGGAGTTGAAGACCGGTCAAAAGGACTTTCAAGAGAAATATGACCAGCTGCAACAGCAAGGTAGGTCCCCATA
Organism: Paraphysoderma sedebokerense; assembly: GCA_025602915.1. Taxonomy (NCBI): domain Eukaryota; kingdom Fungi; phylum Blastocladiomycota; class Physodermatomycetes; order Physodermatales; family Physodermataceae; genus Paraphysoderma; species Paraphysoderma sedebokerense. The sequence continues at coordinate 200,460 of JAHLJZ010000028.1, read as the reverse complement.
CTCTATTTCGTAACTGCAATGATTAAAAGAAGAGGCAATGAACTAATAGCTTCATTGTCAGTCGAACGATTGCTGTCAGAAAACTCAACCTTAAAATCGACGGTTGCTACTTTGGAAAAGGATATTTCAATACTACAATCGAAATCGGATACTTCTATATCCGCAACCGAGAAAAACAAGTCGTTGTACGAAGAGGCACAGAAAAAAGTAACTGAAAAGGAAAATGAAGCTAAAGAAAAAGCGCAACAGTATAACTCTTTATTAGAACGCTATAACACAGCGATGAAAGAAGCTGATATCGCTCTAGAGTATGTTATTTGACTGTTTTCTTACGGCTTGATCCGAAGATGCAATTTGTCTAAAATTAACATTATCTACCGCTTTTAAATTAAAAATCATCAGAGGAATGCGACGTCAAAAGCAGGAAGTAGAGGAAGAATTAAATGCTTTAAAGGGCAACAAATGCTGCGTAGTCATGTAAACTATATAAAAAAGATACGTATTTAATAATGTAAATAAATGCAAACCATACTTTGGAAATAGTTGCACAGCACAATGCCTCTGTGTCGCCGACCTGGTAGATAAACGATCAAGAAAGCCACACGGTGAAGAGTGTCGACTTCGTTAATCTGGAACTGGAAACCAATCGCACTTGTCATTATGTCCTCCGTAAATGACACCAACACCAGTCAACTGGAGAATAATCAAGAGTAATTATAAAATGAAACTATTCTGTTGTCGATTTTACATGCCACTAATCTTTGTCTTCATTGCTACGATTCAGCTATCAACTTGTTTTGAGTACAGTTCAGATAATCAAGCATCAAATCGATAAGGCCACAAAAGACGTAGAGTTACTGAATGAGATTAAGAGAAAAGCTTTAGAAGACCCTGTCTGCTTTGTCGACAAGTTAAAGAATGGGGCAAGTTGACACAGATTGAACGACCTAAACTCTCGGCAACTTCTAACCCGTCAAAATTTAAATCGTGATAGCACCCTTTAAATCTTCCGAGACTACAACGAATAGTAAAAATACCTGAAATTCCATGGTTACAGGAGGCCAGGAGGATGGGTTTGTTGGGGGCGGGTATGTCGAACTATACGATTCAAATATTCCTTCGGCGGGAAGCTGATAGTGTTGATCGTTCAGACGTTGAAACTGGACCGGAGCCCGACTCCTCAAAAGTAAGCGGTCCTTCTTTTATGAGAGGTGAAATTTTTACTTTCGTAATGATAGAAATTTATCATCTCAGGGCACAGCTGGAGATATGTCTCCGACCTCTTCAATGACTCTATCTGGGTCGCAATTGGAGCTCTCAAATCATTCAAATTCCCAGTCGCAAGCCGATAGTAAGTTGAATAGGAAGCCAAATATGGGAAGAGGTAATAGCGCTGCCACTGTTGACAATCGCAGCGGACGGTAGTATTCGTTTATTGTGTTATCATCTTTCTAAAGCTGACATTCAGTTCGTTACTAGGATAAGTGGAACATTATATCTGAGCAAACCAACAGTCTATATGGACAATGAAGATGCTGGAGATGATACCATGATAAGAAATTCAAGAGAAATTACTGTTTCTGCTGACAATTCTGTGCACTACGGGTATCAGGTACCTATATTTATTATGGAGTATCTCGCATAATTGCCAGTAACATAAATTATTCTCAGTGCGATGCATGTAAAGACGATCCTATTATCGGTTTAAGATGGACATGTCAACAGTGCCCTGATCATCATCCTACCGATTTGTGCGATTACTGTATGCAAGAAGGATCCTACAAGACTCGTACGTCAATTTCTACTTTTGCTCGTGCCCTTCAGTTCTAAAACAAATTATCATTATAGACCACCACACTACGGATCACACATTTGCCAAGGTCGAGAAAGCGGACCCAAACTCTTATTCGCTGGAAGATATGGAGTATAATTATCTTGGATTGTAGGCGGAACTTGCAGACGAACTTCTCATGTAATATAGCGCAGAAAATTACTGTTCATAGTCAGAAATAACTTAATGCAGACTTCTTTATTTTATTGTCAGTCGAAAGATAAGTCGAGCTATATCTAGTGGGTATGTATGACATCACAGGCTACTAGCTATTTCGGATATTATATTACGGTAGTATCAAGGATTACTTCCTCCCGATTCCTGTGATAACAATGGCACCAAGTATGAGAGCAAATCCACCAACTACAGCTGCACCGATCACCAAGGGCATATTGAAATTGTATTTTGTCGGGTCGTTAACCGAGGAGTCTATATCTTCCTTTGCCAACGGGCCTAACGGGGTGTTAATCATGGTCTTCCCTTTTGCTTGCTTACTAGACCTTGTTGTGTTTTTCGCGGGAAGATTGGTGGAATTCGTTAATGGGGCGGGAGGTGGTACCGCAATAGGAGCTGGAGTTGGATTAGCTACCTGAGCGGGGGGCGGAATATCAATTTGAGCAGGAGGTGGGTTTACGACAGGAACCGCAGGGGGATTATCGATTGGGGCAGGGGCCGGATTTGCAGGTGGGTTATCAATTTGGGCAGGTGGTGGGTTATCAATTTGGGCAGGTGGTGGGTTATCAATTTGGGCAGGTGGTGGGTTATCAATTTGGGCAGGAGGTGGATTATCAATTGGAGCGGTTGGATCTTGTTGTTTCATCCGCACACCTTCTATGTTATCAACATCAGACAGCAGTTGTGAAGTTGAGGATGATGCTGACTTGGGACGGGCATTCTCTGCATCAAAACTTCTTGCGGAGAGTGCACCCGTCGGTTGTGTCAATGCTACAGGAAAAACGAAGAATCCCAAGGTCCAGAATACTAGCAGTATCAGCGACCATATTTTCAGGGGAATCATGTTTACGCATGTAATTCTATTGGCATGAACGTTGCTTTTCTGAGATGGTGGAAAGATGAGTACCTCGACGTCGTGCCAGCTGAAGGGGGAAAGTAGTTTTGAGGTTCCGTCTGGTTTTTTATGGTTTCCGAAAAAGGGTTCCAACGGGATCAATCAAAGTGATGGAGAATGACACAAAGGAAATGCTGCACATGCACTGCTCTAATGATGTCTTATTCACTTTTTTGATTGTACGTTGCCCGCGAACAACAGGCTTGCGAGAGCTAACTCCCGTTGCACTAAGGCTCGCGTGCACGTCGTCATTCAAGCCTATTGTGCCAGTCTAATGCAATCAATGAAGCGACTATGAGCCGCAAAATGCGCTTCATTAGAAGAACGTGCGACCGGAGTTTATTGCTAATGCTCTCGACAATGCCCAATCAATTCAGTGTCATTGTCCGGTCAGGTCCGGTCGTCTACTTTAAGTGTTAATCCATTGTCTCTGCAAATCAGTCTATAACAGTAGAAATCAACGACATCTTACTTATGTAATAGCCCCATTGTCCGAAAGTTGTCCGACTTATTGCTGTGTCATCTTGTGCATCCGACCATTAGTGGTCTGTTCTTTCCCGTGCGAAGACTGTGTCCGAATTTCTGTCTGTGCTAGCAACTCAGCTTTATATATGGCTTGAATTTGTCGTGGGAGAAGACAAATTCTCCATGACGATTTCGCAGTCGTCAGCTTTCCATTTGCTCTGTGCCCGGATTTCGTTTTGGCTAAATTTAGCGACTCACGTTAGCAAAAAAGCCCTGCTGAGAGTGGCATAATTGCCGTGTGCTTAAAGCCTTCTTTACTACGTTATACAGCTTATGAGCCTTGCCTCAATGTTTCAGAACGGCCAACTGTTCCGGAAAGCCTTCTACTTCATTATTTATTATCTGCATATCAAGACATAGTTCTAAATTCTTCTCGGCAATAGCATAAGCCACTGGCAACTCAAGCTGTTGAACTGCAAAGATGACCGCTTCCTATTCGTTGCGGAATGGGGAGCGAGCCATGCCAGCACTCAGAACTTGTTCATTCGTGACGGGTAGTCCCCAGTTGCCTCAACAATCACCCACTCAGAATGATTCTTCAATTATTATCTATTCTAATCTATTAAGTCTATCTATTATCGTCTTATGGTCATGTTCAGACCCAGATATCTACTATTGAAAATCGATTTGGCCGCTGACCATTAGTGTCGTCTGTCGAAATAACAATAGGTGCCCGTTTCAACCGAGCCCCAGTGTACAGCGTCATTGAGACTGTAATTAATGCTCCGACTATTATGGGTGACGCTGCAACAAATGGTATGATAAAAGTCGAGTTGGGGATACCCTGGTTGACCAAATCGTCGATTTTTTGCGGAGTCAAGGGAGAAATGAGATTATTGGATTCTTGGTTTGCTGATACATCGCCGTTCTGAGAGGACGGACTATTTCGTAGTGCAGAGTTTCTCAGGGAAAGTTTCGGCTTCGCTTTCGAGAGAGTTTTAGTGGAAGGCTCCTTCCTGGGTTGCTTCACAGAAGACTCATGTGGCGACCCCAAAACGTGTAAAGGGATGTAACTGAGAATTAAGAGAAACAGTAGGTGTTGGAGCTGTAGCAACATGTTATGTAGACTGTCGTTATATTAAACTTGCAGATACTCCTTCCAAGGAGTTGCTCCATTTAAACCCAGTTACGTCAATAGATGTTGCTGGAGGAACAAGGGTATCGTGATTGGGCACACCCTAACTCGACGCGCTCCTATTCATAAATCCGAACGCACGATTGGATCGTTTTTGGTTACTACATATAGAAGTGGTGACCCAGATAATGTACAAGTTGGATCAGATCGTATGCTGAATGAAATTATAAGATTTGTGTGACAGAATTTGGCGAACTATTCCGACCGTTTCGTTTTTTGATGTTCCGTAGTTGTAGAGTACTCTCATAATAAGGAAAATTCATGGCCAATAAATACAGAAGTTCCCGGCACATATGTTGGGATCAAGTCGCAAATTTTGGCATGAAGTGGACTGGTGCGCGAAAAATTGCTAAGCACTTGTGGGCCCTCTTCATAGGCAATTTGACCTGAGCAAGAGGAAAGCAAAAGAATTAGTCCCAAAATAACTGTTATTTCTTATTACTGTCACAAAATGAAAAGCAGCCCTTTTCTATTGATTCTGCTCGCTTTCCAACTTCACAGCATTCCTTCCGCGGAAGGGGGACTAAAAACGAAGCGAGGTTAGACAGAACTGTTTCTTTAACTCGCTGGATGTTCGTTGCACGGATTCAATCCTGAAACTTTTCCTGCCTCTATATGATCATAATTTAATCCTCTTCAAAATTTATATGTTGTAGGCATTGATATTTCAACTAATTCTGACCATGAAATTATTACCCCAATCCGAATTCATCCACTAACTCGAAAACCCGTTTCAAAATTGCATACGCGGCAGTCAATTTCTTCTCAGACTAACTTTCCAATACATGAGCAAAGAGTTACTTTTCAATTTGTTGCCAAAGACAAAAATTTTACTCTTGATTTGAACTTGAATAAAGATTTTATTTCCCCGAACTATCAACATATTACTGGAGACGACGAGGGACAAGTCAAAAACGTCCGCGATGGCATTGAGAATTGCTACTACAAGGTAAACTAATTAAGCAACTTGAGACTAATAGCTAAATACTAAATGAATTTCTTTCGACTGAATTAAAAAGGGAGTGGTAAGTGAGGTATTCGGATCAGTTGTCGCAATAAGTACGTGCGATGGTTTGGTAAGAGCAATCTTAATTACTAATTGCTATTCCAGAGGGAGAAATGCTGAAATTTGTCACCTATTATATAATCAGAATGGAGTCATACATATTGAGAACAACGAACGATATGCTATTCATCCCTTAAAAACTGACGACAGCGGTCATTCACGAAAACATATATTCATTCGAGCAGAGTCAACACCGACTGACATCAAACTAGACAATGATGCCGACTTCTGCGCTGTCCAACAACATTTTGACTCTGAAATTTCTGATACAGATTCTGTTTATTCTCATCATCCGAAACTTACTAGTCGAATTATGAAACGAAGTACAGGCAACAAAACGATTGAAATCATGATAGCCAGTGATTACGAGCGGTACCAAGCTTGGGGATCAGAAACTGAAGCAACTGCTATTGAGCTAATGAATTATGTGAATCTGATTTTCAAAAACAGCGGAATTTTGCAATCCCCGTACACTATCAATATTGTTTTAGCAGGAATATACACCGCCACATCTCCAATGTGGGCATCCGGGAGTACTAAGAACAATACCGTCGATGTAGATACCGTGCTGAATTCTTTCTGCGATTGGAGGTCAAAGCAAAGAGTCTCAGCTACCACTAGCTTTCTAACTACTAACGATGCTGCACATTTGTTGACTGGAAGAATGTTGTCGTCCCCTGGAATTGAAGCAGGTTCTATTGAAGGTTACGCTTTTGTCGGAACCATGTGTTCAAGCATGAAATCTTGCGGTGTTGAACGTGCCGGTGTAACTAATTTCTTCCCAAATCAAGCAGTTGTCATAGCCCATGAGGTATGTGCATATCGTTATTATTAGACCATTCTGTGATTTCGTCGGTTAAGAATGTCATTTAGATCGGTCACAGCCTAAATGCTGCACATGACGGAGCCGGCAATAACTGTCCTAAAAATGGTTTTGTCATGGAAGCAGCTGCTTGCAAAGACTGTGGATCCATTAAGTCATCCTGGTCTGACTGTTCAAAATCCGCTATCAATGCATTCTTACCACAAGCCACCTGTTTAGAAGACCAAACAAGCCTGTGCGGGTACGTTCGTCTTTGTCTTGCAACAAACCACTTGCCATAGGTGTGTAATAACACAGAATTTGTTTCGAGCAGAAACGGTCTTCTTGATGCAGGCGAACAATGTGATTCTGGCAGTATAACCGGATCTTCGTGCTGCAATGCTGACTGTACTTTGAAATCCACTGCACAGTGCGACGATAAGAACGGGCCGTGCTGTCAAAACTGCAAGTTTCGGTCATCCACAGATGTATGTCGAGCTTCCGCGACAACAGGTGACTTCGCATCCTGCGATATCCCAGATTACTGCAACGGCAACAGTTCTTCGTGTCCGAATCAGCGAAGCCCTAATGGTAACTCTTGCTCCGTTGAGTACGGAAGTGGTAATTTAGATGGAGTCTGCAGCCGCGGGTTCTGTACAAATCGTGCATCAGCTTGTCAGAAACTAGGTTACAAGTATGAATCCAGATGTGACAACAGAAATGATCCCTGTTTGTTGTACTGTACGGATAATACTGGTTCATGCGTCAAATTTCCTTACAATACCGAACCACCTATGTATGTTGTTGCCCCCGATTATGTTTCTTGTCCGTTAGGTTTAGCTACAGGTGTGTGCTTCGAAGGTAGATGCAGAAACAGCTTGGAATTGTTGTCGGCAGGACACCGCTATTACCCCTTTACCCTCACTTCCATGATCCTGGTGATTCTCACCCCGTTGTTCTATCTTTCGTTTTAATTCTTCGCGATTGGCATGTAGAGAAGCTTTGAAGACTATTGGATAATATATTTGTAACTATAAAATCCGAACTGGTCGATAGATTTAATCATATATATCATAATTACACTACAATACAATTACAGAAAACTCTAAAACATATGTACAAGTTTTCTTTGTTACCGAATTTGGCAAAAACCATTAGTCGCAAAACTCGAAGTTTAACATTAAAGGTTTCCGGTCGCAAAGGTGCTTTGTTTCAGACCATAACGTTTACATTCAATCTCCTGCAAAACTGTGATGAATCCGATATTCGGTGAAACAGCAGGTCGTCGTTGTTTAACGAATTCGTATGCTTGTTTCAAAGAATAATTTTGATATAAAATCAAATATGCCAAAACAACTGTCGCCGATCTCGATTTCCCAGCTTTGCAGTGAATGTATACTGTACCGTTAGATTTCCGTGCGGATTCTACAAAAGTGGCAACAAACGATTCAATTGATTAGTTAATGAGTAAGGAATATAAACAGCATATAGACGTATGAAGATGCGGAAGTAGTACCGATGTAAGCTGTCGTTTCTTGCAAAAATTCATCAATATGTTCGTCCGGTGTATCGGAAACATTCCATTTCTTGTAAACAAATTTGTTCTCAACTTCAGCTAAATTATGAGGTTCGCATTCCATTGCCACGTTTAAGATATGCGTGACTTTTAGCTTCTGCATTACATCAGTCCAGTTTATTTGATTACCATAAATGTCTGGACCCAAGTACAGAAAATCTAAAATCTGTGATGGATCAAGGTTAGGTGGCGTGGTTGGTGTAAGAGGTGAGGAGGATGATGGTGAAGCTAATATAGATGACAGTCGTTTCTGATCAAAATTGTTAAGTCGGGGGGTACCGGGTAATGCGGATTTCGGGGGTTCTTCTATCGTGCCCAAATTTGACGATGATGATGACGACGATGCAAAATTTCCGCACATTAAACTGAACTTTTTCCCTTTGGATAAACTGGTTCGCAGACCGCTAGTTTGAATTGAAAAGGACGGCGTTCGGGCAATAGGAGTCAACGGTGTTAATGGTGTAGCCGGTTCATGAGAGCTGGTTTGCTGATCATTGACAAATAAAAATTCATTTTCCTGCGCAAATGCATCGAAACCGCCTTGTATCCAGTGAACTACTTTACCCGCCTTGGACAGATGATTCATAATCGTCCATATGACGGAACCTGGAAGATTGTTTTCCATCATATTTTCATCATAAACGACAACATAATTTTTCTCGGTTATTAGCTTCTTGTACTCCTCTCTTCGATTCTCGGGTTGAATTAGTGTCTCAATATTAATCTTCGCATCGGCAGTTCCGTCCGCCGTCGGTTGAATAGAAGATTTTCGAAGCCATCGCTTCTGAAGGAGCGGTGTAACAAAAACATGAAATGCATCTGTTATGTGGCTTTGAGAATATAGTTCCGTTGGTCGGAGGTCTATTATAATAGGAGTTTCCAAAGGTGTGAAGGAAGAGGAAACGGAAAGTTTCGCGACACTGTTGGTATGATCTGTTTGGTGAAGCCATGAGATTAAGTGCTTGGGGGGAATGGGAGATGGAGTGCTTTTGTCGATAGCATCTGATGATTTCGATTTTAATTTGAATGTATCGTAAAAAGCCTGAGTGAGTGACTCCAAAGCGTTGCCCGACTTCTTGGTGGTTTCTACATTTTGTAGGAAAGATATAGTCAGAATATACATCTTACCGTCAATGTTCTAATATTATGGGGAGAGCTTAGAATTACCTTTGATGTTCCCTTTGCTTTCACTTTTGCACAGTATCTCTAGTTTGCCTACTTTGGGTGAGTCTACGAGAGAGAATTTCGTCGAAATTGAGCTTCGATACTAACTCTGCAGGGAATCAGACTGCTGTATTGTCAGAACATTACCTTTAAGGGAGCCTTTACTCTCGCTTCTTGTAATGCCTTAAAATTACAAAGGTTTAAATGTCAGCATCCAGTATTTTGCGTGGCAATATCTTCAAAGGACTATTTTGTGCATTAATTTCATAGAGCAGTCATTATAGACGCTACTACAGACCTTTCAGAGAATTTCTACTGTCACTTTTACCAATACTTTCTAAACTTCTTGACTGCGGAAGAACTGCAGGTGGTGCTGCTCCATTTTCTTCAGCTTCATTTCCAACGACCGCAGTTTTCAAAATTCTAGGACCCTCGTTCGGAGATGTCCCATAATTCGCGAATACCTTCACATGTTCGTTATCAGTAGGTACTTGGTTGGATAAAATTTGCTGAAGGGAAGGCGATTTTCCAATAGACATGATGTTAATGGATGCAAAACTTGCAGAAACTGCGAATGAGCGTAATCTGGTAGGTAGGACGAAACGACGCAGTTATCCGTTAGGACTGTCTCGTATGTTGGATTTAATGTGAAGGTTCTTAAAGGTAATGCAATGTATACTATGTCGTCACTTCTTATTTCAATATTGAAATTTATGGTACTTGCCAGCAAGTGTTAATTTTCGCGAGTTCGCGTTCAGGCGTGAGTGGGAGAAAAATGACAACAACATCACGACGAATTCTTTTTTTCTTTATTATTCCCTATTATTCCCCAGTCTGAAGTTTCCAGCATCTGCCAACATGCTAGCATTCAATTTTTATTGGAATTGACACAATATCCATATATAATAATATAGTAATTAATTTCATTACATAGATGCCTTTGGGAATTGTTTCCAGTAAGAAACCATGCCCCCTTTCATATTCTTCACGTTCTCAAATCCCATTGCGATGAGCAAACTAGCAGCAGTACTAGACCGTACTCCAGCACGACAAAGGGTGATAACTTGTTTCTTATTCTTGTCTTCCAACTCCTTGATTCTTTTGGACAATTCGCGAAGCGGGATATGAATTGCACCAGGCAGAGGCGGTAACTTTTCAAACTCTTCCTGTTCACGCACATCAATCATCAGCGGTTGATCGTTAGAGTTCGAGGGCGGGTTGGCAACTAAAGCGTGGACGACTAAAGGATCAATTTGCATTGTTGACGAGATTTGTGTATATGTCGGGAGTTCGATTTCGTTATCATGAATGGCAGAAACGTTGATTTGTAATGCTTCCATAATTTTTTCTGGTAATGGCTTGAAAGAGAAACACCGTTTAGCCAAGGCGAAGGGACCTGTTTCCTGAATTCATGCTAATAGATGAACGTACCAATCCCAAATTGTTCATAATGTGAATATATTCGTCTCTGCTTTTGCCTGCAAGTCTCGGATTTGTTTGCTTTTCTTTACCGATAGTAGACACAGTGTTGTAACGGTAATCATGCGAAGGTAAAACCAACGTGTCTTCCGGAAGTGTAAATAGCTTGGTTTGAATGGAATCGTAGGACGTTCCAGCATCCCCACCGGCGAAATCTACAACATTTACGTGAGAATGAAAATTGATAGCATGAGTTAAAAAGAAATAGTGCTACCTGTGCGTCCGGAACCGCCGATAAACCTAAGAACAATAACAGAGCAATAAATCAGTATAATAGTAACTAAACAAGTGAAAGTAAAGGAGCTGATAACTCACAAGACATCACCAGTAAATACCGCTCTACCGGTATACAGGGAAATAGAATCAGGTGTATGTCCTGGAGTATAAAGGACCTATTCGATAGGTTGCGACATTCAGTTACAGTCTGGTGTATCGAGACGGAGCGAATTTACAAACCATAAACTTTGAGCGCCCGACTTCAATAACATCACCATCTTTAACATGAACATCAACTTTGGGTGCGGCTATGAGAGGAAGAAGTATTGGGTCAGCGTTCATAGCCGCCTAGACACAGCAAAAAAATACAAGACAGGACGTACGAGCTAATTCGTGCATCATAATTTTCGCTCCAGTGAGCCGTTTAAGTTCAAATCCTGCGGTAAAGTGATCGGCATGACTAAATGAACGACATGAATTCAAAGTCTTTTTAATATCCATGGATCAATGAGTTTGATTGAAGTAGTATTTTAAAATTACCTATGAGAATCAATGACGTATTGAAGACTCAGTCCCTTATATCCGATCACAGACAAGTACAACGGGATATTTTCCCTTAAAGGATCAAAAAGAGCGCCTACACCGAAAGTATGGTCAATATGCCGGAGACGAAAGAGCAAAGACACGACTATATCAGCTTACATTGATGAGTAACGGGGCACCAGAGCAGATACGTTTTACAGTTCTTGTTGTTCAACTCGAGGTGTTCGAGTGAAGGAGAGGGTTTAAATTTCATGATATCGACCGACATGTTGTTTCGATGGAAAGGTGTTTTATGGGAATCGAAGTTGAGGGGATAAGCTGAGGTTGATGTTGGCGGATTTAGCGGAACAGTTGGAGATTTTTTGAGCAGGTGGGATGAGGTTGCGAGCAGACGACGGGAGGTCGAGGACAGGGACGATCTGAGGATGGCAGGCGTAGCGAGAGTGCGGAGAGGAGGGACAAGAGTTCTTATCATTCAGGGAGGGGGGGAGGGTCGATGTTGTATTTATATCCACGGCGTGAGAAGGCCAGGGGCACACTCCTCCATGATATGATTCCACTCCTGATGTGTATCACTCATTCCCGCTCATCCACCACGGTGTGCGTCATTCCACGTCACACCACTTCGTCCGGATGATTAATAAACTCATCAAGCTATTAGGCAACTATACCGTGTTACTATGGACATGACTCAAAGTACAGCAGATGCAACTCAAACAATTTATATAATTAGCAGTCAGCTAAACCTTGGAACATGAATGATGGATCATCCGTGCCTCACTCAGTGTTCACGCTGTTTAATTGGCTTTTCTAGAACAGTCTAGACTGCTCTGCTGCATTTTATCATGCTGGTGCTAGACTCACTGCATGTCTCCGTAAGATTCATAGTCGGACCTCCATTGGTGATTTGAATTGAAAACACATTGTTTATTCGGAGAACGGACTTATGACATGTGTTTATTGCGAATTCCGACTTCTGGGAGTTGGGGCAAGATATGTATGATAGATTACCAGTACCCAGATATCTGATGTATGCTGAATTCATATATCCAATTCAAATAGTTGCGTCAAATTCTTTGACGAAAAATTGACCTGTTTCTGGATTTTATCAAAATTCCACTTGTTCGTAACGTCAGTTCTGGTCAATGGGACCCTGATTCAATGCACATCAATGAAGCAGGCCTACTAAAGGGTACTGGATAAGTGGAATGATTGCATGACATTGCAATGAAAAATTTGATCCAACGTCGTTGCAATGCGAATCTAAAGAATGGTCTTTAACTGGCAGGCAACGCAATTCCATGAAAAACGAAGAATTGCCTGATTCTATTTTAGACTGTTCGTAGTTACCTCCGTAGCGAACGAAAGCTGCGGTGCGGAAATTGTCGACAACTCCAATTGCTGATCCGTTTCTCATAACTACAATGGAAGGTGATATTCCAGCCATGGCACCCAGGATTAGCTGTTCTTCGCATCGATTGTGCTATGCAGTTCCATAGATATCTGAATAAATATGCTCTCAAATATGATTCTCGAGCCACCGCAATATTTGATTTACATGCACCTTCATTAAGGAGTCACAGCATTCCGCGGTTTTTGAAGATATCCATATTGTGATCAGTCCCTGCGCAACACGAAAATAGGTTCATTATTCATCAATTTAATAGTTACTGCCCAGCTATATAAAGCAATAACATTCCCTTCTTTTCTACAACAATCTAAAAGATATCGATCATTTGAAATCTAAACATGGCACTCAAAATTTCCGTTTTCCTTCCTCTACTCGTCTTAATTCAATCGGCTGCTATCCATGGCCACATATACCTTCACTCCTTCGTCGCTGGCGGCGCGGAATCAACTGAATGTATTCGTGCATACCCTGCCCAAAAAAATTTCCCTCTTAAACAAGTCAGTGGAAAAGAAATGATGTGCAGCGCAGGCACTTCAGCAGCCAAGAGCTCGTGCAGTGTGAAAGCTGGTAGCTCAGTGACCTTTCAATTTTACCATAACGGACCAGGCCCGAGCGATGACATCCTCGATCCGTAAGTCGTTTCAATATTTCTTGAATGACTGATTTTATTATGTGATTAATCAATTATTTGCTTCAATCTTAGAACACATGTGGGTCCTTGTTCTGTCTACTTGTCTAAAGCAGATGCGTCTGGCAATCCTTCAGGATGGTTCAAAATCTTTGAAAAAGGATATGATGGTGGCAAGTGGTGCTCAGGTATGTCTTGAGCTGACTCAAATGATACTGATACGGTTGTGATCTAATATTTTATTTGTTAGATCAAATCATTGCTGCCCGAGGAAAGTTGGACGTGACAGTTCCCACCGACTTGGAAGATGGAAAGTATATCTTCCGAACTGAATTGATCGCCTTACATGAGGCAGATGCGAAAGCAAGTAAGTAGTGCTTCTTCTATTCATGATACAAAAATATAAAAATTAACAATTTATTTCTTCAATCTTTCATTAGGTCAAGGACGTGGCGCCCAATTTTACAGTAAGTTGCTCCTCAATTCCTAATTAATTATATTTGCGCAGTTCCAACTCAATAATCTATTTTGATAGTCAACTGCGGTGATATGGAACTCACTGGCGGAGCAGGTACCCTAAAACCCGCCACGATTGAAATCCCATCTCCTCAATGGGCTACCGATGAATCTCCCGGTGTTCTATTTAACGCATACGGAGGAGATGCTAGCTCATATAAGGTTCCTGGGCCCCCAGTACTAGCCGCATCAGTCTCCACTGGTGGATCTGGAAATCCAACTACTCCTTCCAATCCTTCCAATACTTCCGCGCCTTCTGCTCCCTCCTCTGCTCCTTCCGCGCCGTCTTCCACCCCTGCAGTGCCTTCCAATCCTTCCAACCCAGGTTACAACAATGGTCAAAATAATGGCCAAAACAATGGCCAAAACAACGGTCAAAATAATGGGCAGAACAACGGACAGAATAACGGTAACGGACAAAATAACGGTCAAAACAGTGGTCAAAACAATGGCCAAAATAACGGTCAAAACAATGGCCAAAATAACGGACAGAATAACGGTCAAAACAGTGGTCAATACAATGGCCAAAATAGCGGTCAAACCGGAGGTCAAAACAATGGCCAAAATAACGGACAGAATAACGGTAATGGACAGACTAACGGTCAAAACAGTGGTCAAAATAACGGCCAAAATAACGGTGAAACCAATGGCCAAAACGGACAAAACAACGGACAGCATAATGGCGGCAATTACAACTCTGGCTCTTATTAAGTTCAATGAGTGATTGGTATTTTGGATCAGTGAAGACATGTATAGTATTAGTCCATTCCATATAAGCGTTTTTAAACCAAATATAAATTTTATAAATTATAGTTCTCATTTCTGTAAATGTAGCTTTATATTATTATCCTCCTGTCAAAGCAAAATATGTAACAAAAAAATTGTATATGGATATGAAACTATCATTTATAAACCATAAAGGTTAAGCTCTGAATTTTATAACCTTGTATGTTCAAATAAAGCATCAATTTGTTCAACAATTCTGCAGACATTACATGCATCGATACCCGTCGAAATCTTCTGCGTAAAGATGCGATTTTTCAAAAAATGAGACGAATATAAGTTGTTGATCGTATCTTTCATGAGTTTACGCGGCGGGTATGTATGTACGACGAAAGGATGCAAGACCGGGCGGATAACTGATGTAAATTCATGGAGAGTTATTACGTCAATATGTATGGGGTTTATCCGCTCTGGGTAAGTGCTTCGCGAGGTGCGATGTTTATGCTCCGCAGCAGCTTCGACGGAAATGGTGGTTTTCGGTGAAGTTTTTCATTAATTGAAGATAAGCTTTGAATTCAGGCGTGTTAGAGGTATTTGACAATGGCCTGCATGAAGTTGGTATTCTCAGGCGGACGCCATTCGTTGTCATATTGAACTTCTCCATGTATTGTTGACAGTTTGGTCACTCTAATCAATATATACAATATAATTAACGGATTTTTCCAATATTTGTATATGATACATCCGGAACGTCATCTATGGCCGTAAGATCATCTATGCACAGTCTTTTTCTCGTCCGATACACCTATTTTAAAGCAATATTAGTCCTTGTTCGTATTAATCGTGATTCAGATATATCTCTCTTGGAATCCTTGATTTGAAGAGAAAAACAGAAATAAAAATTAGCAGAGACTCACCATTTTGGTTGTACTGGTACCGCTTTAATGCCGCGAACCAATACCCTTTGCCTCCACAAATTCAACCTTCTTACAACATTTTCCCATTGCCATTGTCCTTCTTTTCCAACAGTACTCCACAGTCGCTCACCTAGTGCCGCTGCACGTGGAAATATCTTAGTCTCAACGTTCGTAGCATCGGTGATTTCACTCCACGAGCAGACTTCCCCGCCGAGTAATTTTGCGCTGATCTCGGAACCGTCGGCGGGAGGGGATAGAGGGTTTAGGAGGAAAGAAGCGGGAATAGAGTCAGATGGGTCGTAAGAGTAGACTGTTTGTGGAGTTTTGTATGGATCACCTAATCATGCAATCGAAGGGTAAAAAGTGAGTAAGAAAGTACTGTGAAATGGTGAAAGGATTGTTACTTACACCAAGAATTTCCGCCCCCTGTTAAGAAACTTCCAAACCCACAATCTAAATACCATGCTTTATAGTTTGACACTACAACGTTCAAACCGCTGTTTAGAACACTCTGTATTGTCGTCGAATCACCTTGACGCCATAATTGAATGATAGTCGAAGCTGGGTAAATGGAGGTGTTGATATTCAAGTGGGTGAATGGTTCTTCCCAAATCTTTTGGATGTTAAAGTCAGTAATCACAATAACACTAATGCAGGAAGCGATGTCCGAGAAAAGTAAGAAAGGAATGTACCATTAAAGTTTTGTTTTGGGGTTTAATGATTGTATTGACGACACGATTGAGGAAATACTCCGTCAATGATTTAATATTAAGAGCCACACCACTTGGCAGATTATCTTGAATACTTTTCGCTCCAATCCAGCATTTCTCATTCACTTCGTCATGTCCAAGATGAAGTACGTTATCTAAGACTCCTCGTTAGTGAGTGTTACATTACTCAATCCTATTACCTTCCGCAGCAAACATCTTAGGGAAGTATTCCAAAACGAACGAACCAGGGAAAAGTTCTCCCATCTCAGTCAAGAAATTATTTAGCACTTCATAGGTCTTTTCTGAAACAGGGTTTAATTGTCCAGCCGGTGGTGATGCCCCGTATTCTCGCCATGGCTGAGCGTTCACGCAAACTGTGATGTTGGGGATGCTACTCCACGATGCTGTATGACCAGGAACATCAAATTCTGGAATGACACGAATTCCTAGAGATTTTCTGGTAACAACGATGCATTTAAATCTCAGAGTAAGTATTCAGCAGTAGCAATCAAAGTGGAATAAAGAAACGAGAAGATACCCGTAAGCGATAATGGATTTGACATCATCAGTAGAGTATATTTCTCTGGACGAGTAAGCTCCTTTCGTTAGTTCTGGCACATTCACAGATTGAATTGGAAAAGATTGTGAATCTGTGATATGCCAATGGAAAACATTCAGCTTCGTAAATGACATTCCAAGCATGACTTTCTTTAATGCTGGCATCGGAATGAAATGCCGTGAAGTATCTACCAACACCCCTCGATATGGAAACCGCGGGTAATCTAAAGGGATTTTTTGGAAATTTGAAATTTTTTCTCGTCAGATGACAAAGCCAAAAGTGTAAATCTTACCAAATATAGCAATTGGCGTATTTGGTATTTCATATTGACATCCCTGAGTTTCAGCATTCACACCGGCATTGAGAATAAACGGATCCTGACTTTCACCTGTCCAGATATCTGCACTCATCAATAATTCGTTATTTTCCCCTTTCATTTTTACTATTTGACTCAAAGTTTCTAACCCTCTCAAAGCACCAAAGACTGTCTGGCTGCGTATTTCGACGCCGCTGCTGTTCACGTTTAAACTATACGATTCGTTGGTCAACAAATGTAAGGACTCATCGGCCGTTTGAATATGTATATAAATGTTGGAACTTGGAGTTGAAGACGATGGAATTTGAAGAGGGTCGTTCAATCCGGAGTAGACAAAGAAGTCGGTTACATTGTTCGAACAAGGGAAAATGTATGGCTTGTATCTGTTTATCGCTTCTAGCAATACTTGCGAGTTCGAATTTGATTTTATAGTGATAGGGTGAACGATGCTTATCACTTCGCTTCCTTGCGAAACGTTTTGTGGTTGCGGCCATATCGATAGAACGACGTTGGGAGGTGGGACGGGTGGCACTGGAGATTCTGGGTTTGGCGTTGGAGTATTGGTAGGTTCTTTAGACGACATGTCATGAGCAAAGAATTCTGGCACGGAGTATACAGATATCTTGAAGTAGAATAAACTCTTACCACCAGTAACTGCGGACGAGGGAGTAGAGTTGTTGTTGGACAACAGAACACCCAAAAGCACAGCGATGATGACGACTATGACCGCCACGGTGATACCCAGGGCTGTCCTTTTGGACAGATGACGAAAGGGATGAGAACTGCGTGGGTTATAGTCGACAACGCTGAGTTCTTCCTTGTCGGAATGCGAGGAGCGAGATGAGGAAGGCATTCAATGTCGACAGCGGATGGAGCAATTTTCGAGAGCGGACGAGAGAGGGAATTGCGCGAGCGGAGTTTGGCACCGACAGTTTGGGTTGAGTTAAGGTTACCGCTGTCTCCCGTTCCCTCTTCCGTCTCTGCGCTGAATTCCTCCACTCCCAATTCTCATCACTCCCGCATCAGTAGCATACAATGCCCGTCATCCACGAATCCGCAGACAACACTCCATTCCCCACCGGAAACTATGTGGACGCCGTCAAGTCCTCGTGCTATTCTCTCTTCCAGCACTGCCGATCCGACTCTGTAATGTTTTAAAATCAGTAAACACCATTGGCCTGCCGTTATTCGCTAACATTTCCTAAAATGTAGATCAATCAAGCCGCTATCGACAGTCTTGTCTCCGCAATGGACGAATCAAAGTTAAATGACTTGAAAGAACAGGCTGAACTTCGAATGCCCTTAAAGTTTGACTCGATTGAAGCCGAGGTCAACTTACTAAGTCTAAGAGCTTTATTGAGTTTTGGCACTGGATTCAGACAGGAACTTCACAGTGCTGTCGGAAGGGTTTGTTCTGTTCTGCTTTTTCAAACTTGACTTGTTCTTCACCGCCCTCTCTGGGTTAATGAAGAGAATGATATTGCGAATCTCGCTGATGACGTTGACTGATTGGCTTCAACAACTAATACCTTCAACTAGGGTGCTTTCGATACAATAACGTTTGGGGCGATTTCACTACATATCACTTCTCCCAATTTAACTGCGAAAGCGTTAACTGATCTATCACTGTCGGAAATTTCATCCTTATTCAATCTGCCCCTCCATGACGAAAAACAACACGAATCATTACCCATTACCGTCTCTTCCCCGCATACTTTGCAGGCATTGGCTAAAAAGATTCAAATTGTATTGAAAGATACAGGAGATATTTTGACAAGTATGGGCTGTCAAAGTTTGGGACAGTTTGTTTTGAGGTGTTGTAAGAAAGACGGTGAAGTGACCGCAGCCGCTGAAGTATTGGAAACGGTTTGTCATCTGATTACAGCACTCATAATATTTCTTTATTTGACTCTTTTTATCCTTTAAATTCTGGATGGCTTTCGTACAACTCGTAGCTGGTTAGAACGTTTCCGGCTTTCAGAGACATGTATGTTCTGTCTCTTCCCGCGACTTCAAATACGCCGTCCCGGCGCATCCCCCTGTACATTTTCCAGAAAGCCCAGCTCCTATTGATCACTCTACACCGTCACTTCCTTCTTAATTCATCATCGCCATTCAACTTCTCTGATATCAATTCTCTTACCGTTCTTCCTTCACCTTCCATTATCGCCGTTCTTACAGCACACGAAGTTTTGAACATTCCGGAGGACATAAGAATAAAGATATCTAGTAAGACAGAGTTAACTACGGACGAATCCGCCATTGTGAGAGGCCTTTGTGTGGTTGCAGGAGAGGAGATAAAGAAGCGCGTGCACCAAGACGAAAGAAGATGGGTGAGCGGATTGAAAAACTGGGAAGTGGATTCGTATTTGTGGGGATTGAGGAAAGATGGAAGAGTTAAGGAGTTCGAGAAAGCAATTCTAAAGGGAACTGCAATGTTTTAATTTCTGAGATAAGAATTGAGAATAAAAACTAAGACTTCAAAAGAATTCAGGGAGAACAAGTTGGTGCGGTATTCCTTTAGGCCATAGCATGCATCGTTTACATGCCCCGAGGAGTTTCTACTGATCCAGTCCCTATAATTCCCGACAAATAACAATCCTCTCAGCCTCTAACACCCCGCCCCAAAATCAATCAATTAATGTGCGTTGGCGCGCTATTCCACTTTATACCTTAAAAATAAGCGAGTTTTCAGCATGATAGCAGATCGTCGGAATGGAAATCAGTAGCGATGAATATATTTTTGAATCTTTGATTACAGTTTTTAGGCAATGAATATTAGTTCACATTCTTATCACATCTTGTTTTCGTTTATACTTCATCTAAACCCCTGCATGTGATTAGTGACTTTTTGCGTTCATTTGAGACATCTGCCTGCGTATTTGGTTCCACGGATACCGGGAAGGTCAACTTTTCCTAGACCTTTTGAAGAATTCGATATCAATCGGTGAACTTAATTTAGTGTTCGAACTGAGTATCTGCATAAGCTCGGTCAAATTTATTTCGGTATCGCCGGACGACGACAATTCCGATTGCATTTCCGATTACAAAGTCCAGTTCAAATTGTTATATAAAAAGTTTATTGAGACGACAGTTAATAATACAAGACAATACAATAACAATCTCAACATTTACACGTGCACTTTGGATAAAAGTAGCATTTCTGATAGTCGACAATTACTTGGAATCACTGATCCTCGTTCCCGTTGTTGGAGACTTCGATTTTGCTGCCACAGACTTTTGGTTTACATCAAATCCCGTTGACAAAAGTTCTCGTGAAAGCTTTCTGGTGACGAAGATGTAATCTCCGAACGTATTCAATGTTATAATTGGGTTGAATAAATTATGGAACAGGTAAAAGATGTAAGGTTCGGCGGCAGGGGCAGTCGTCGAAAAAACGGTACCAATGACTTTGATAATGATAAAGCCACACGCAAGAACAAAATTGAATAATAAGTTGAAAAATTCGGCTTTGTTTTCTATGATGAAAATTTTCAAGCTTTGTTTGCGATGTTGGGCAAGAGAATAGACGAACAAGTAAGAAAGAATTGAATTACTTAGAAGCATGATAAATGTTCCAAGAGCAACCAGCACATCTGACACTTTAACTGCGGCAAGAGCAGAGAGAGGAAAATCTCTTAATGCAATTCCATTTCCTATAAGGATGTAGAGGTGGGACCAAATGATTGCTGAAATAAATTGAGGCAACGCGAGCACAAATGGACCTCCGTATCGGACCAAGCTACGCATCAGTGGACTCCAGCCACTAGAAGCCCCAATTAATGGCAGAGTTCGTTCGATGAGTACAGCATAGAGACAGCTTGAGTACAATAAAAAAGCCCAGAATGTAATGTATCCAGGATATTGTGCGGGGTTGATGTAGCCATGCATGACAGCTAAATAGAAAATTAAGCAACACGCCGAACCCAAAGTGATTGCCGAAAAGACGAATTTGTTCCGTTTCAATGCGTAAAAATCTTGTGATGTGTAAATTTTTTGCACTAAGCTAATGGCCACTCCGGCAAAGCAACTTGCAATTGCAATTTTTTGCCCGGCAAGCACAGAGCAAGTAGCCATAATTTTGGTTTAGTTCCGAGAAGGGTAGGACTGTAATAAAAGTTGGTAAAATGGCGGACCCTGCTTCACTAGGCCCTGTTATTGCGTGAAAGATGAACGACTTGGACGCGAACGTTCTCATCCACATTTTTATGGCTCTTACTCACGGAGAGCCGTAATTTCCGAAAATTGCCGACGCTACAATGAGACATACCATTTGCAGAATATAGCCCCTGCAATTGATGAATATAATCAGTGCCAAAACCAAAGAAAATTCTTTTCAACCACAAATTTGGCCCAGCTCCTATGTACCTGTGGTTGTTTAACGGTTCATGACTTTCAATGACATCAAGCTGGTGCATGACATTTCTGCAACACAAGTTATGGGTTGTCCACTCACCCAAGAACTTTCCAGCGAATTCTTTGAGGAGCTGCAGAACATAACAGAAATTCTACCACAAATAATTATGTAGCTTATTTTATTTTATTAAATAATTTTGGTATTTATTTTTTTCAGTAACTTTGAAAGTCAATTATCCAACAGTAGGTACTCTTACTGACTTTGGGATTGCAACTTCCGATGGACGCGGGAGGCGTAAAATCAGTACTCCTTATTCCCCTTTCCCCTGGCCATTTGTGACCACCCTTGTCCTTTGAATAAATCCCGCCGAACCTCCGCTTTTGACGGCACTTATGAGAATGTGTAGATCATCTTTTGAAATTCCGATTCCATGACATCACCCTTTTAAGGGTCTTATGACTGTTTTATGAGCCAAGATGATAATAAGATGAACCAACATCAAAGTTCCCTCGCAGGAGGATAATTAAGTTGTCTGAAGAGTGAAGAGATCATGTATTTAAGTTCGATGCATGGGGTTGAAGTTTCTGTTGTCAACCACCGAATTGAGTACTGAATTCAATGTATAATTTTTGACCGATTCAGGCCTCCGCTTTGTATTCTTAAACCCCACAGTTTGCAAGCTTATTTGCGTAAGAATCTCAGTGTGCTCTTATTGAAATCACAACGAAAAATCTTTAATGATGTTCTCTATGAAGTAGCATTGTTGCTGTAGCTCAACTTCCAGGGTTCACAATATCTTGACCACATTCCGGCTTCAGTATAGTTTATTCCACATATATGTATCTGACTCACATAATCAATCATAGTTATTATTAATGTATATTATTTCAACGCGCATCTCAATTAGAAATAATATTGCCCCTAATTATAATCGGGTTGCAAACGTCAGGGGTCACCAGTTTCCAGTCGCAACAGATCACGTGGTTATTTTAATCAAGATTTATCGAGTCACCTCACAGACAATCTCCTCAAGATTGAATTCACTATCAACGTCCTATTTTATATTATACATTCCTCATTATAAGATGCCGAAGCTCTGTATTCTTTGTCAGACGAATCGTGCTGTCCTTAAACGCCCCAAAACAGGTCAACAGATATGTAAACCCTGTTTCTACACCGTTTTCGAAACCGAAATTCACCATACCATCATTGATAATCAATTATTTAAGAAAGGAGAAAGAGTAGCCATTGCTGCTAGTGGTGGTAAAGGTTTGTATTGAGCATTCTCAAGCAATAGTCTAGAATCATGGAATGGATGGAACGAGTAGACACAATCTCCAGACATTTCGTGAAGACCACTGACGAATTGACGAAACGAATTATGCATAGATTCAACCGTTTTGGCACATGTAATGAAGACCTTGAATGATCGGTACAATTACGGATTAGAGTTATTTTTGTTGAGTGTTGATGAGGGCATTACAGGATATCGAGATGACTCACTGGAGGTAAGATTTGGCACTTTTGTAAATCTAAACGACGAAGATGAAACATCAAACATTAACCGCGTTGCTTGTTCAATTCAGACTGTAAAGAGAAATCAAGAGCAGTATGAGTTGCCGTTGAAAATAGTGTCGTATGATGAGTTATACGGATGGTCCATGGACGCGATTGTAAAGCAAGTCGGATTGAAGAATAATTGTACGTTTTCCTTCCTCGGGTGATGTTACATTACAGAAACTCCTCTGACTTTATTTGCCATATGTTTCTTTATTCGTTGATACAGGTACATTTTGTGGAGTATTCCGACGACAGGCTTTGGATCGAGGAGCCGTTTTACTGAACGTAGACCATATTGTGACTGGACATAATGCGGATGATATTGCTGAAACTGTACTGATGAATAGTATGTGCGATTTGGAATTTACATTACATGCTGTTCGCGTACTGACAAGATGATTATATCTACACAGTTCTGAGGGGCGACATTGCCAGGTTGCAGAGATGCACGTCTATTATGGCGAATAACGATGCTCAAATTAAACGATCAAAGCCGTTTAAGTATACATATGAAAAGGAAATTGTAATGTGAGTCACTTTTAACTGTAGAGTTTCTCTATAAGATCAAAATCAGAATTTACAAATCTGACTGAATGTAGGTATGCGTATTTCAAAAAATTAGATTATTTCTCTACGGAATGTATATACTCTCCCAATGCTTATCGAGGGTATGCTCGAACGTTTTTAAAGGATTTGGAGGCAATTAGGCCGAGCGCAATCATGGGTGAGATTTATTCTCTATTATCTCTTGTCTTCTTTAAGTTGACATTGCATCAGACCCGGCTTATTAATTATACGTGTACTATCAGACATCATTCATTCAGGAGAAGCATTTGAGGTGGAATCTAGTGTGAAAATGCCGATTCAATCGTTTTGCGAACGGTGCGGCTACATGAGTTCTCAAAAGATCTGTAAAGCTTGTGTACTCTTAGAAGGATTGAACAGAGGTTTACCGCGATTGGGTATTAGTAAGACGGCAAAACTAGTTTGTTTAATTTATATCTTCACTTTTATTGCATTTCCAACGGTTATTAACCGAGCATATGTATTTGGTTGTATAGAAAAAGCAGCATGGAGAGAGCCCCGACAATCTGAGGACGATAGAGCATATGGATGATTTACGAAAGAAAGTACAAGCTGTCACTATTGAGATTGAAGGCAGCAAAGGCGCCAATACTGTTCAGCAAGGCGCTCATGGGACAACGAGCGGGCAAGATGGTAGCAGTTCTAATGCGGCCAGCCGGTTGAAAGTGATACCTGGAGGAAGAGGGAGTTTAATGGAAATATAGTACCGTACATATTCATAGATTGGTTATTTGACTGCCGGAATGATTAATATAAAAGCAACAACATGGAGTGTATTTCCACATTGCCATTCATTACTTAAATCAGGCCCCATTGTCGCAGATTGTTTCGTGTTTGTTTTGGCGAGCCAGTTCCTGTTGCGTTTCACTGCGCATCTTTTTCAATTCCCGACAGAGCGACATCCGCATCCACAACTGCAACGGCAAGCATCTCTCGCCGTCGACATCAGCACATCCGCCAGTCTTTGTGTCCTGCAATGTCAGCAGGATAACAGTTCATTCCACCATCGTTATCCTCTCCAACCCATAGCTCTTGGCCGCCCCTTACAAACCCGACACCATCTACTTAACCCGCTTTCCCAGATGGGTGAACCTAGTGGAACTCCTTCCACAAGTCATCCCTCCCCCTCCGTCAAGTTTGACCCTGTGGTTCAAATTCAACCCCTAGACCCTTCAAATTCCTCCGACGAACCTGTCTCTGTCTCTTTGGAGGATCTCCAACTGGCCTCGCCTGAAGAACAGAGCAAGAAGATATTGTCTTCCTTTCTCCGAGCTTGCAGTAATGGTGATTTAGTAAAAGTCCTACAGTTAATTAAGACGAAAAAAGATGCATTTGATATCAATGGCTCCGATGATGATGGCATTACGGGGCTAATTTATGCCGCATGCTTTGGTCACACTGATGTTGCCTTTTTGTTACTGGAACATGGTGCAAAAGTTGAACAACAAGATAAAAGTTTGTCTTTTCTTTTTCCTAATATTGAATTTGCTGTTGTAGACTTGTTATGCTGATGTCCGTGGCCATTACTTTGTTGTTTCTTAGATGGCTGGACGGCATTGCATTGGGCCACGAACAACAATCACGACGAGACTGTTAGATTATTGCTTGAAGCCGGAGCCGATATAGATGTAACCTCTAAACTTGGTCGCTCTGTTCGAGATTTTGTAGAACATGGATTGCTCATGAAGAGGGAAAAACTTGTTGCCGTACTAGCCAGTGACACCCGTAGTAATTTCAGTGCTAGTCGAAGTAGCGAAGGAAGTAGAGGAGAAGGAAGTTTCGGCGCATCGACAACTATCACCACTGGAACGACCACAGATGGGTATCATGTTCCGTCATTATATGGAGTTGATTATGCCGAAATGTGCGACATTGTCGGCACTCAGATTCCGTCGGCTTTGCAGAACTTACATTCATCTTCAAAAAGCGAAAATGGGAGTACACGGAGTGGTTCCGATGGGGTCGGTTATTTTTCAAACGCATTTATGTTGTATCGTAATTTTAACTTGAACTTTGATTATTTTTGTTTTAGAATGCGTTCGAGTTGTCCCAGGAGGTGTATTTGGAGGAAGACGAAGCACTCATCGACTTCGATTATACCACTTGCCAACCGGATCAAATGTTTGTCTTCTCGGAATCAGATATCCCACATCTGCTCAATGTAACTGTCATCAAGCTATCTGAACCTCAATTGATCCGAAGTCATAATACCAGTCCTTCTGGATTTACTCGACGTCCAGTGTCGGCAAATATTTTGTTTCTAGCAGCTCGATACGCTTCTTATTTTTGCGACCAAGCTTTGTTAGATAAATTATTGGGAACAGCAATCGAATTGATCAGAATGACATTAAAGGTGAGCCTTCTTACTTTCCCATTGTTGACGGATACGGTCATCAGAGATTTAATTCATTATCTCTTGTCACAAATAGAATAATCAAAGAGATATGATGATGATGGGATATTGGCTATCGAACTGCTCGCGGTTGTTGTACTTTTTAAAGAAAGACAGTGCATTAGTGATAACGACACTGGGATTTCAAGTTCAACTGAATGAAATGATACAGGAAATTTATCAAATGCTTATACGAGATGCTCAGAATCGACTTGATGCCATTATTGACGAATCGTTGCTGGATCATGAAACCATACCAGGGTTCGACACTATTCAATTCGAGAAAAGAAAGATTCATCCTTCAATAGTTTTAAAGCGACGAGAAGAGCGGAAAATCAGTCGACTATCGTCCTATTTTTCTAGCAGTAGTTCAGCGTCGACTTCTCCTTCCTCTGCCATCACTTCAATTTTTAAGAAAAAGGCGCCTAGGACTCCTAGAACAATTACTACTATTTTGTCCTCCACCCTATACGTTCTTCAGACATTCCATATTCACCCGTCATTGGTTCATCAGTTCATATCTCAATTATTTTACTACATTGGCTCTACCACGTTCAACCGAATCCTGAATCGACCAGAGTTGTGCTGTCGATGGAAAGCCATACAAATTCGAATGAATTTATCCCATTTGGAAGATTGGGTTCGGTCCAACCATATACCCTCCCCTTCAAAAGATACCTTTACGAAGCACCTTCAACCCGCGGTGGCATTATTACAGCTTTTACAAATTTTGACACATCTACGAGATCTTTCTGCTTTTTTGGAGGCGTTGGCTGGGTCACCTCATCTTTCTATCATGAATTGGTCACATATTCGTCGTGCGCTGGACTTATACACCTTCGAAATAGATGAGCCAAAAGTGCCAGAAGATATAGATCTGTATGTTGCTGAGCAAGCAATTCAGACAGAATTATCCGGTACACAGTCTATTCGTGATGCCGACATTGACGATGGGATGCACAATTCAAAATCTAGCAGCCCAATTCGAGTGTCCCCGCGCCGCACAAAGGGCTCTATGTTTGACGGAACGTCATCGAAAAAATCACCAGTGGATGCACCAGCAACGCCTATTCCGAGTATCAATACATCTGCATCTGCAGACAGCTCCAGGAAAATAAAAAAGGCCGGACCGTCGCCCTCGATTGATACGTCCAAACTCTCACCGACAAATAAAACCAAGTCCCCGCCATCCTCATCACCTTTATCGGCGAACGAGATTAGCCCTGTGACGTCCGAGCAATTAAAACCGATGAATAAAGCACGAGGTCCAGTAATCGCAGTTTCAGTACCATCAAATCGTTCCTCACCTCCTACATCCGGCCCTCCGTCGCCATCCAGACTGGATCATCAGGTCAGTTCACCTTCAACCAATAGTAATTCTCCCCGTCCGGTGACCCCAGATCAGTCGTCACCAAATTCAGCGATTATGGATACCAGATATAACTTCTACATGCTGGATGAAAAGTATTATTTACCATTTGCTGTGCCTAGTAATGTCGGGGAAAGAGTGCTTTTAAAGATAGAAAATGGAGACGAGAAGTATGTAGAAGAAGCACCGGTTATTTCTGAGGAAGTGGTGAAGATATTGGATAACAAAGTGTAAAAGACGTTCGTGATTTTTACGGAGCTAGGAGTGTACTGTAGGGGAGGAACAGGTGAATTGAGGAGGATAGACTTGTCCGAGTAGAACATGTAGAATACGTAAGTTTTCGTCGAATGTGGAAATCTTAAGTAATAATGATATAAAGTATGTACAATCATTGATATGTATTAAGTTTATTATATGATATCAAAAGAGTAATAGAGTTGTTTCTTTGGTTGAAGATGCGATTCCTTCCCGTGTATGCGGGTTGACCTGCAATTGCTCGTGTTGGTTGCTCTTACATTCACTTTTCTCATCTCAATATGAGTATTAGTTGACAGTTTCCGTATTCCTTACTCTCTAAATGGCATGATGCAGGTAATATATCTTACATGAACATGATTTGGCTTTACTGATATTCAAACAAGAGTTAACAATATCTCTTTACACCAGGAATCCAACAAAGAAAACGACATTCCTTCCTTATTTGACGATGTAGGTGCTTTCTCATGTGCATCAGTCTAACATCAGCACTTTCATCAACTCTAACATGAATACGTGCTCATTAATTTGCCAATTTCCTTCAACAACTCTTCCTTTGAATTTGTTTTTTGCTTTATGTTTACCTTAGATTCTGTCAACACGCGATTCATTATTCAAACCTCATCCCGATCCTACTACAGTCACCAACAGGCCTACCCAAAACAAGTCTAATGTCGACGCCTCAGTTCCTTCTAAATTACTAGAATCAAATGTCACCAGTTTATCACAATTCGCGAGTTCAAATGATGTATTTGTCAATTTGAATCCTGACGAATTCAAAGTCAAATCGTCATGGGACATCCCTTCTCATGAGATTTCACTCTCGAAGAATAGCAATGATAGTTGGAACTCTAATCTAATTCATGGTTTAGGAGATTCAGGTGGAAATATGGAAATAGGAGATAAAAATGGAGAACCAGAATCTCAACGTGAGGTGTTTAACCTTCCGTTTTCGCCTTTCGCGAAAAAGATAGGGGCAGTGGAAAATGGAACGAAACCGGGCATGATTGATTATAAGATTTCAGATAAAAAGGACGAGAGTAATCAGAAAAGTGATATTCGGGAAGAGAAAGTTGAAAGCTTGAAAATTGGGGAAAACCAGTCATCGTGTTCAGCTTCGAATTCTTGCAAGAGTGGCAGCGCTCCGTACTTATCATCATTGTCTTCTCTGTCAACTGCTCAATCGACATCGGCTAGTAACTCGAGCCTAAAGTCGTCATTAAAATCCGTCAACGAGTCTCGCTTACAGTCGTCGTCCTCCTCATCGTCAATGACATCTAGTAATGTGGTTCCTAAGCAGACGGCGCATAGCACAGTCACTAAATTTAATGCTATTCCTACACCAACCAGCACTTCTCGATCTTCAATTTTACATGCAAAGAAGGTAGGCAACATCAAGTGAAGTTCACTGTCCGTTAAGTGCAGATTTAAATATGAATTCTCAAATAGGCCGATAAATTGTCTTCGATTCCAGAGACTCCAATATCAAATTCAAATAATTCTGCAAAACTCGTCACTCCCTCAACTGGTCTTAAAAGGTAATGATTCTGGATGCCATACAAGAATACAAACCCGATAACACGTCTGACTCCCTTCACGACATAGTGCATTGAAATCGACAGTGACAGTGTCAGGTAAAACTCACTCCACACGTGTGCGACGTCTGGGTAGAATTGGACTAGGTGAATTTTACATTCATTGGCTCAAACGACATGACGTGTGAAGCATTAATGTCGTCCGTAACTTTTTAGGTCCGCCAAAAAGATCAATTCTTGGTGAGGTGGAAAGTAGCGGAGGTGATAAACCTAATGTACCAGCTAAGCCGTCACAAAATGCAGCAACGGCAACTAATGTACCCGAAAACTTAGCTGAACTGGATCATGATATTGGAGGTAAATTGACTTACACTGAAGATGATAATTAAATAATCTCTAAATCTATTGGCAACAATATTACACAAATTTTAGATTTTCATCCCGCCAATACAAGTCACGCTTCATCTTCCTCTGCCTCCGGCTCAGGCGATATATCAATATGTAATTCCGATTCAGACAAGTCAATGCACAATTCATTCATCCATTCTACGCCGTCTCCTAAGTCGCATCTCATTTCAAATTCGAAACTCTCCAATAAACAGTCGTCTACTCCAGATAATATAGAGAATAACAAGGTCCGTATTGATTTAATATATTCGGCAGCTTGAACCATCACTCTAAATTTTGTGAATAGGCTTCCATCACAAATTCTGCTCCATCTATCACACCATCGGCTTCTCCAACTTCGGATTCTTCATTTGGGAAGAATTCACCACACCTTGCCAATATACCATCTCAACCACAGGAAGAACGCAAAGTTGCTCCATTACCCCCTTCTCAGGTGAAGAACCCGATTAAGGCAGTTCCTGTTCCGATAAGCAATAATAATGGTATTCCTATTCTATCGTCCAAACCTAAGCAAGAAATGATGACCCCGTCCGAATCGAAAAGACATCATCCTACACAGCCTCAATCTCATCCTCAGAGCGCGCCGAAAACCCGAAAAGAAATCTGGACAGTAAGTGTATCCTTACGTCTCTATGATTTATGCTGCTCATGCTAAGGCTTCTTTCTCATAAATTAGGTGAACTCTCACCCATATCTTCGATTAGACCTCCTCGGTCGCGGTGGCTCCAGCCGAGTATATAAAGTACTGTCTCTCCACACTAACAAATTGTATGCCTTAAAAAGAGTGACAGTCCCACCTACCTCCGCCGACCCATCAGAGAGAGATCTTGAAGACGATCCAGATAACGAAGCGATTAAAGGATACATTGAGGAAATTACGTTATTAAAAAAGTTAAACGAAGAAGGCGTCGACCGAATTGTGAAAATCTTGGAAAGCGAAGTCGATATGGATAAAGGTCTCATTTCTATTGTAAGTTAAAATCTTTGCTCCTACCTCTGGCGAGATGTGCAATCAACTGATCATTTACAATCGTAATAATGCAGGTAATGGAGTTGGGCGATACTGACTTGTCCAAGCTGTTGCAAAAACGGCTAAAGAAAGGTGAACCATTAAGAATGAATTTTGTTCGTGATCACTGGGAACAGGTTGGTTTTCGAGTAATGTGTTTGGGCAATGTTATCGAGGATTAACCTTCTACGTTTGGTAGATTCTTCTTGCGGTTCGGTCAGTTCATAATTCAAAAATCATTCATACGGATCTGAAACCAGCAAATTTCTTGATTATTGATGGTGAAGTTAAATTGATTGACTTTGGAATCGCGAAGATGATTCGTGGTGATACCACCAATATTCAAAGAGATCATCAGGTATACTTTCTTCATACTTGCGACCCATCCCGAAAACAAACATGCTAATGTTCGATGTCCAAGGTTGGCACATTATCCTACATGTCCCCGGAAGCAATCCTTACTCCTCCTACATTGACGAAACATAAACTCTCACGAGCTTCCGATGTTTGGTCGTTAGGATGTATACTTTACCAAATTGTATATAACAAGACACCTTTTTCCGACTTAAGCGTTGTTCAAAAAATTCGGTGTATTCCCGACCCTAATTATGAGATACAATACCCCCGCATATTCCCTAAACTTCCTCTGACCACTCCTCCATCATCCCCCTCAAAACCGGTAACTTCAGTTTCAGTTAAACTTCGCATCCCGATTGCTTCTTCCTCTTCTTCCGTCGATTCGTCGTCTCCAACAATGTCTAACTCCTCCCACTCCTCATCGAACGCGACATCACCCACAGAAACAACATATAAATCCCAAGAGTGGAAAATTTCAATCGATCATACTAGATGTATGGACGAAAATTTGGTCATCGACGTCATCAAACGTTGTTTACATAGAGAATCTAAAAGACGAAGTACTATAGATGAATTATTGATACATCCCTTTTTACATCCGGAAGTATTTGTGGAGGCGGGGTACCGGGATGATGTAGATGTCGTGTGGGAATGATAGCGGTTGAATGAAAATGTAACGAGTGGAAAGATACGCAGGTAAACAGATAGGAGTAAACCGAAAAAATTAGTTCGAAGGTATCAAAGTTCAATCTTAAAAGAATGCATTATCGCCTAGATAGACACGAATGGTATATTACTGTGGGATAACGTTGATCTTAATTATATCGCTCATTGTATCATAACCTATTATATGGCTTCTCTCTATACGTTGTTTAAATCATTGTCACCGCACTGAGAAGCCTATCATCAATATAACCAGTCTGCCTGCAGATTATTCGAGCCTTTAACTTTCCACTTGATTGCACCGTTCATATAGATTACAATGATTTATTCTCGGATTGTTTCTCACATACGAAAAACTACAGACAGTATGGGTCTATGTGAGAAATCTTTTCATATTCGTCCGTCGATGTGTGTGATATGTTTTGGGTGTTTTGTAGAAGTTTGTTGGCCTGTCGCAGTGTTGCACACTTCAATGTGTTCTAGAACTCGGAGATTTGAAAAACGCGATTGGCCAATTATGCGATGAACTCTGGAACAACAAATGATTTTCCTTCAGATCCACTGACAATCAGTCAAACACTTGCTGATCCAAATCAAATCATTGAATCGTCTTATCATTAGATTCACATTTCAAGCAGCATCATGCTGTCGGCATCGCTAACGAGATTCACTGACTTTCAGTACCATCGAAAAGGCGAAAAATGCTATATCCTTCGATTAAACGATTCAATTTTAACGCATATATTCAAGTACATTGACGACAAATCGATCATTCAATGCACCGCTGTCTGTCAAAAGTTCTTTCAATTGACAATTCTCAAGAAATGGAGATCCTATAACAAATTACGATATCCTCAGATAGTGTCGGATCCTGTTCAAGATTTCAAAATTTTCTCTACTTGTCTCATTGACGCACCGTTGAACCGCCCTTATTATCACTACATCCAAGAAATCAACCTAGAATGGATCACTGTCACTCCACATGTTTTTAATGCCGATATTATGCCGCTTTTTCTTCATCATATATCGAAATGTCGGAATTTACGTCGCATTGGTTTTCCGTCGCTCAATGTCGGTGAAACGATTATACACAAGCTATTCCCTCATATCACGGACAGATTGTTACAAAAGTTGCTAGAGATCCCTTATCTACAGTATCTGTCGATCTGTTTCATAGATCTATCAACTTTGGGAGCTAATTTACTTGATCCAAAGAAGAAGGCAGCGTGGTTGAGAATAGACGAAGTCCGGTTAAAACATTTACACATTGACAATGTCAGCTCACTGATGCTCAAATATATATTGTCAACTTGTCCGAACATTAAAGAAGTTGGTGTCGGATACAGGCATTACAAGCACGCTACGAGAGCAGTCTTCAGTCCTCAAGATTGGGCAAATCTACTTTCAAATTGTCAGCTTTCAAGAATCGACCTCGGGAATGTAGAGTTCAGAAGTCTTTGCACTCCTCCCTTCTTGGTAGATTTGGCATACGGACCAACTATCACTTCATTATCACTTGTTGTCGATTATTACTACACTTCCGAAATACTGTCATGGTTATTTTCAACTCTTCCGAATCTTGTTCAGCTAGATTTAACCCACCAACAGAACCCAAAACCGATTTATCCTCAAAGTGTGGATTCATTTGATCTCTCCTCTTGTCGGAAGGTACTGTCGACATTAAGATCACTCAAGCTCACCGGAAGATTTACAAATTTAGCGGAAATAATCGAACACGGTATCAACATTGAAACATTAGCATTATCAAATCTTACATCGAACGACTGGTTCGACCTAGATTCATTTAACAATCACCCATCACTGAAATCAATTGAATTGCATAATTGTACATTCGATTCGTATTGTACGATTGATTTTTCATTCCTAATCATATCCAATCATCAAGTCCAAGAGTTACGTTTATTTAACGCTTTAATCGATTACGCCAGTCTGTTCGAATCAATCGAAAGCTACCCTCGATGTCTATATATTCATACCGATAACATTCACGTCACAAATTCCGTATTCAGTTACATTAAAGAGGAATTACCCAGGTTAGTGAGAAAGCATCGAAATTATTCGTTCGCACAATTCACGTTTGCATTTCCGTCCCAACACGCAGCCCTCTTGGGATTCGACCTAGCGAAGTGGGGAGAGAAAAATCCGGATGTTGCATTGGGAATTTCCTTTCGGGAAGTCAACTGAATATGACATGATGAATCTGTGGGAAGATCAGAACCTTATAAATTACAGGATACATAATCCGGGAAGGAGAATGGATAGATATATCTTTTTGTAGCGGACTTGACTGCAACGGAACTACATGGCAGTATAACGTGTAAATAGCATGATGCCTCCGAGAGAATAGATAACGCAGACTACGTCTCTTAAGAATCCAATAGTTTCGCGATTGGACGACTGTATTAAGAGTAGTGCACGAAGTAATTCTCAGAAATCGATCAGTTTCGCGACAATTAACGGTAGTGTGCCCCCGCAGATGGAAAGAGACTTCATATTCTCACTGTGTTCATCGTCACAAATGAGAACAAGAAGGAACTTTCTCTGCACAGAGAAAG
The DNA here is from genome assembly GCA_025602915.1 of Paraphysoderma sedebokerense. Taxonomy (NCBI): domain Eukaryota; kingdom Fungi; phylum Blastocladiomycota; class Physodermatomycetes; order Physodermatales; family Physodermataceae; genus Paraphysoderma; species Paraphysoderma sedebokerense. The sequence goes on along the minus strand of JAHLJZ010000028.1, from coordinate 166,208 downwards.
GGCATTGTGATTTAGGCATGAATAACCACGGCTTCGTTGCCATCTCGCCGTATAGTGGTTTAACATTTATTGGCTACAGTAATATATTATAACATTCATGCTGCTTATTCTTCGTCCTCTTCTTCTTCGTTATCTTGGTTAACGTTGAAGTATTTCAAGGTGTAGGTATCCTTGGTGACGGAAATCACACGGAGCCAATCACGGAGTTGGTATTTCTTGAGGAAACGCTTGGTCAAGTATTTAAGGTAACGCTTAGGGAAGCCGACACCGGTAGCCGTGACGGTAACTTTAGAGTCGCCATCTCTGGTGATGACAACGACTTCACCGAGGTTGTTGGTGCGGCCGTTAACCTTGATACGGTCGTGGAGGTATTTTTCCTACACAGACAGAGTACGGGTTTAGTGAACTATTCTGTGCTTGGTACATTGTCGTAATCTAGATACTCACGAAAGCAGCAGCATCAAAAATGCTGTCGTTGGCGGGTTGGGAGCAGTCCAAAGTGAACTTGCGGACGACCTTCTTTGATTTTCTGGGCTGTCAACGCAAAGACAAAAAAATAATGTCGGAGGTCAGATTGAGTCTGACGAATAACAATACCCTCAAAGCGAAATACTTACAGCGGCAGGCATTTCAGATTATCCTTTCACAAAATACGTCAAAGAAGATATGTGATCTAAGAAAGAATCAGACTCGCAAAATGAAGTTTTTGGGAGGGAATCCAAGGACCCTGGAGCTGCAGACATGTGATGGTTGCTCATGACAACGAGACGCGAGATGATGCCTCTGGGGATGCCTCTGCTGTATAGTCGCAATCTGTCGGCACTTTCATCGATTCCTGCAATTGTCAGTTAATTAGGGGAAAGAACAAAATAAGTGCAAAGACGAATGTGAAAACTGATTTATTAACTTCATGTGTGAGAAAACCTGCTTCGTTACGATCAGTCGATAACTACCTGTTGGGCTTTGATTCAGGAAAGAGTACAACAGATTTAATTCCATTTGATATCATTTGCTTCCATTTGCACGAACAAATGAATGAGTATACAGTCAGGGCCAATTGTAAATCGTCGCGACTCTTTCGAATCTGCACATCTAATTATGTATTCATCTGAATTGTGTCAGGCTAACTAGCACAAAGGACAGAAGTGATGTCAAATAGTATATCGAACTATATTAAACTACGCACCAATGTTGTTTCGATATTGCGGTCAAGTAACTTAAATAATAGATTATATGAGCTCAACTGTCCTCCCCGCTGGTGAACCACGGGTGAACTCACGGTGAATCATTGCAAAACAAAATTTTCGGTTCGACACCCTATCAAAACAAAACCTCAAATTTAATCATAACTTCATTTCCAATAAATATCTCTACATCCGCCCTCTAGATATATATATTAGGCCGTTAAAATTTCAAGTATGGCAGATAAATCAAAATTTCAATGTCGATTTTACGAAAACCGTTATCCTGAAGTTGACGACTTGGTGATGGTTAATGTCCGACAAATCGCCGAAATGGGGGCTTATGTCAAATTAATGGAATATGATAATATCGAAGGGATGATTCTGTTGAGTGAATTGAGTAGACGGCGTATCAGGAGTATCCAAAAGTTAATCAGAATAGGGAGGAACGAAGTGGTCGTTGTTTTGAGAGTTGATAAAGATAAAGGTTCGTTGCGGTATATATTCACATATTTGAGTTATTTTCGGGGCAAATCTATCTTTAAATCTATTTAATCATCTGGATTTTGTTTTTTGTTGTCGCTTCTATTATTTTCCCTCTTTCCTTTTTCTTTTCTCTTTTTTTATGTTGTGGGTCGAATCGATTAACGTCGCTAACGTCCTCTTACCGTTGATGATTTCCATCCGTCCCATCGTTCCATTATATAGGTTACATTGATCTTTCAAAACGTCGAGTTTCTCCGGAAGAAATAGCGAAATGCGAAGAAAAATTTAATAAATCAAAAGCCGTACGTTAGGGACAGTTTTCTTGTGCCTGGTGCCGACAACGAGAGGAAGCATCGTCTTATTTTTGCATCTATATTGTCGATCTCTCCAGGTCCATTCGATTATGCGTCATGTTGCGGAGAAGCAAGATTTAGTATTAGAAGAATTGAATCAACTTATTGCTTGGCCTTTGTACAAGAAATTTGGGCACGCTTATGATGCTTTTAAATTGGCTATAACGTAGGCAACTTATTTTTTTTGAGTTGTGCTGCCGAGCCGCCTTGTGAAAGTCATAATAATACATTTTGTATTTTTCCAGCGAACCCGAAAAGGTTTTTGAAGGAATCGAGATGTCTCCAGAGATATATAATGAACTGATCTCAAACATAAAGAGAAGGCTGACTCCTCAACCGATTAAAATTCGTTCTGGTATGTATTATTTTTCGTCTTTCCGCTCGCCACTCTATCTAGTTTTCAGTGCTCATGAATTAATGACTTTTTATCGAATCAATAGATCTTGAAGTGACCTGCTTCGGATACGAAGGCATTGATGCAGTCAAATCGGCTCTGGTGGCCGGTGAAGCACTTTCCACCGAGACAGTTCCAATTAAAATACGTCTTGTCGCTCCTCCTCTCTACGTCATGGTTACTCATTCACTCGATAAACAACTCGGCATAGAAACTTTAGAGAAAAGTGTAAGTGTAATTGAAGAAAGTATTAAGAAAGCTGGAGGAAACTGTATTGTGAAGATGAGACCGAAAGCTGTTACCGAGAATGATGACTTGGAGTTGGCGGCTTTGATGGCGAAAGTCGAGAAAGAAAATAAGGAAGTTAGTGGCGACGAAGAAAGTGATGAAGATCCGGATTTGTAAGTTGTATCAATAATTGATGTATTTGGATGCAGTTGCAATAGAATCGTAATGATATGTTCAAAAGCTGCATGGGTGATAGTTTGTGAGATTATAAATCCATTAAACCGAACAAAACCAAATCTTTGAAAGGGAATAATTTATTTTATTCTGGGCATCAGAAGATGAAAAGCAAAAAGTATAATATTTCGATGTTGCTTGAAACTGTCTTAGTTCCTTGATCTCTTCTTATTATGATGCGCATACTTGCTCTTTGTCGTTCTCACCTTCTCACTAGCTTCCTCCCTGTCATCATCATCACCTCCTCGTCCTTTTCTTTTCCTTCCGTGCCCATTACTCAAATCCTTCATTTGCTGATTTGCCATTCTCTGGGCTTCGTCCACTCGTTCCATCAACAACAATGCCTCTTCCTTCCTAATAGGGAATTCGTCCAATTTTTTTTCAATGACCTTCTCAATTCTCTGGAATAACTCAACATCATACTGGGTTACAAATGTAATACTTTTCCCACTTTTACCAGCTCTAGCTGTTCGTCCAACACGATGAATATACACTTTCGAATTACTGGGCACATCATAGTTGATGACAACGTCTACACTCGGGATATCTAAACCTCTAGCCACGACATCGGTGGCAACTAAAATTGATCTGGATCCAGATTTAAATTTGTTGAGTGCGCCTAAGCGTTTCGGTTGAGTCATTTGCCCGTGCAATGGAATAGCTGGAAAACCGAGATTGCGGAGGAGAAGGGAGAGCTTTTGTGTTGTGGTACAGGTGGTGGTAAAAATGATGACAGTCTGTCCGGCCAATTCGTTTAAAAGATAAGAAACATAGCAATCTTTGTGTTTAAGGGGGAAGAACAGATAGTACTGAAGTAACGATGATACTGTCGAGTACCTGAATGGAAAGAAATTTGAACGAATGAATTAGGCTTGCATCGATATTACAGCCGATTGTATAAGATACATACTTTGTTGCTACTTGAACTTTGACAGGGTTTGTAAGACTGGCCCTTTGTAATTTAGCAACCTTATCAGTCATGGTGGCCGAAAATAACATGGTTCGTCGTTCCCTCGGGATGACTTTCAAAATTTGTTCAATTTTAGGACCGAAGTCCATATCCAATAACCGATCGGCTTCATCAAGTACCTATTAATATCCCATAATTAGCTTACCATCACTAAAACATTTGATAAAAATATAATTATAGTTTGTGTACCAAGTATTTCAGTCCACGAAGACTGAAGCCTTTTGTGTTCTCCAAGTGATCAGCCAATCTTCCGGGGGTACAAACCACAATATGAGGTCGTTTGGATAACTGCAAAGACTGGCTCATCATATCTACACCACCAACAATGACACAAGTCCTGACCCCAATCGTAGCGCCCAACGCCTCAAATTGTTCGGAAATCTGAAATGCAAGTTCTCTGGTGGGGGCCATTATGAGTCCGAAAAAAGGAGTTGGATTCTCCCATAGCGCTTGGAGTATTGGTAACGCAAAAGCAGCTGTTTTACCGGATCCAGTCTGTGCCAGACCGATAATGTCTTTCCCTATCATCGGAACATCAAGTAAACCTTTGGCATAAATCCTATCAGACATGGATATAATTAACTATAGTACCTTGCAATGCATATGGAATTGCTTCCTGCTGAATCTGGGTGGGATTTTTGAAACCTACTCGGTCACAAGCTTCACACAAAGAATCTAGCAAGCCCTATTAGCAGAAAACAGGTTCGTCGTTTTAAGATTAGACTCGGTAACTGATAAATCGCAGCAAATGACGGAAATCCTACCAGAGATTTAAATGTAACGTCATCTTGGGTGTTGGGATTATCTCCGCGGGCGAGAATTTGGTTATGCGGATCTGGAGACATTGCTTCAATGTAATTATTGGTACAAATTGAGTTCAGTGCCCAAATGTGGAGGAAACCGAATACTTGACGAAATCTTGCTTACGGCAGTCATGGCAACGAACACGTGTTAAGGGCGGCAAGATCATGCTCGAACTTATCCTCAACTGCGAGGATCTTTTACTCCATCAATTTGATACACATACACAGATATTGATATTACATTTCACATAGACGTCATGGTATGTGTGAACATTCTTTCATTCATGTCGATCATAGTCCATCGGTAGATTTTATCGGCCAGTGATTGAGCTTTGGAATCCAATTTGTCGATTTATTCCTTCGGCACCAATGCTAACTGTATCCATCAACACTTGTCAAATTTTGTAGCCGAACAACAAAATTAAATCATCTAGAAAGATAAGAGTCGATTCTGCACATCCGTATTCTCGAAAGGCAAATCAAGCTAAAAGGGCAATGCTCCGAGATGATAAAATAGCCAAAAAGAAAGGAGAAAGAGATGTATTGATCAAAAATCCTAAAGGTAATCATTGATTACAATGACCTTTAGCTTGGAGAAGCTATTAGAATGACCGGAAATTGAGTGAGCTAACATTAAAACGCAGTGGAAAGGGCTTTATGGTTTAAATTCGCCTGTGATCCCGAAGCCAAGTTGCTGTCGAAAGTTCAAATGTATGAGCTCATTGATATGTAAGTTTTGCACTCTGCCTTTAACATTGAGGAGAATCTCAAATATTAATGAATCTTTTGATTCATTTAGGTATCTCTCTAGACACGATGCAGAATTAGAATCACTGCGGTTGACCCGACAGGGAAAGCAACATACTGCGAAGCCATCATCCCGGGAAGCATTCATAACGGCTCTGATTGAGAAAGAAAAAAAGGAGTTTAGTACAGCAGGAATCGGTAAGCGACATTTGGTTGAGGCACTGGAATGCTTCAGTCTCTTATGCTCTTTTTCCATCCTTAGAAATACCCGATCTTTCAAATGGCAAAAATTTATCATATCTTCGAACATGGGAAGGTGACATCAATTGTATCCAGCAGATAAAAACAATCCGTCTCAAGCCTTCGCCAGTTCTTCCCTCTGCTGATATTTGTGTGTCCCTCCCATCTCCACCCACACCCCTTCCATTGCAACGACGCACATCAATTCAGAATGAACCTTCGTCACCGCTATGTTCCGGAGTAAAGGCTCCACCACCTACGCCAATAATACAAGCTTTTGGAGTTCAGGTCAACAGCGAAGGAGTACGCACGCGAAAAGTTAGTTTAAATACACAACGAAAGGAAATTGAGAAGAAGATTTTAGAAAATATACAAGAAGGAACCATGGCAGTGGATGACGTGGAGATGACTTGATGTGATTGCATTGAAGAAGGCACGACAACCTGGAATCACTTGTAATCATAAACTAGCGAGATCGTTGAATTGCAAAATTATAATTTAGACATTGTGATTCGATTTTCATATTTTATTTAGAATTAGCACCATGTCCTTCCCTGCAGCGGCTTATTTCTATGAATTCAGGCGGCTTTTGACATTTGTTGGTAGCACTCGACCCCACATCCTAAGGATGACATTGTTGAAATACCTTCCACGCCCCGACAGATTACCTGACATTCAATTAAGCAGTCGTTAAAATTTTTCGTAAATGATTTCGACCTGCGTCCTCGACCAACTTACCTAAGGTGAGCAGGATTAAGCTATACATTGGCAGACTTGTCATCAGATAGGTCAATCTGTATGCGTTTGGTCCTTCTGCTAAAGATCCTACAGATATTGGAGTGCATCAATACCAAAGCTTTATCCATTTCAACCCACAGCCGGAAGCCAACGACACATACCCTCGCCGCACAACATTTTCACCAACCTTCGAACAAACCACATAGAACTAGACCCTGTCACTCCAAATACGGTGAATATTATAAACACTTCTTTATAAAATTGCAGTGTCCCTGGTTGTGTGCCATTAGCAAATTTTGACAGATACATTTGAACTTTTGACTGGGTTGCTGGCGGAGGCGGAGTTGCTGGAGTCGTATAAAAGCGAGTAGAACGAGATGGGAATTTAGATAGCTGTAGATATGAGGAGGATGAATGTGACTTGAATATTTGGCCGAAACTGAATGAGCGAAGCTGAGGGTAAGCTGTCGATATCCTGGTGTGTCTAAATAGATGTAATTTTGTGACTCGGGGGGCGGCGAAGTTTGGCAAATTTGACCGAAGTTGAATCATCAGCTAAAGTGAGTGAAATTCAATCTCGTGAAAGTGATATCTGTCTGTCGTATAGATTAATAACTTAAGATGGGTTGATCGATGTGAAGAGGTGAGGTGAGTTCTGTAATTATCTCCTGTTTTGAATTAACTTGTTTGTTTTCACAATCGTTCGCGGAATTAAAACCCCGCTTCAGAATTTTCACCATAAACGAGGACTTACACTGTAGACTTGGCAATACTGACTTCTTGCTCCGAATCAAAATAATGCTAACATACGCTCAATGTGAAGCAACGTCAATTGATAACTCAAATTGAAATGCAAAATGTAGGCAACAATCAACTCATAAGCTTTATTCTTTGTTAATAAAATACTAAATGCAAGATTTGAACGAATTGATCACATTGTAGATGCTATTATGTACAAATCTGATTATATTAAACACAGGTATGGTTTACTCTTCACGCTTAATACTACCAGGGGTCAAGCGTTCACGTCTTTCCTGCTCTTCCAACTTTCGGAGCGACCCTGGCTTTTCAAAACTTTGTTCTTCAACAAAAACTTGAGTTGGGAGTTCTTGACCGAAGTTACCACGGTGATGTACTTCGACGACAGTCTCTGGTTGGTGAACTGTTGTTGAGGTGATTGTAGTGGTGGTAGGCTGCGAGGTGCGAGAGGATTGGAGACCGCCAGACCCCACTGCTCGGGCATAGGAAGGCGCACTCGACATACTAGAACCGAGACCTCGGGAGCTACCGGTACCTGGTGTCATTGGCAGCGGTTTGCCAATTCCCGAGGATTGTTGGCCTCTAGCTTTGCCAGCCTCGTATCCTTCTTTCATCTCGCGACCCATTCCCTTCGCTCCTTCAACGGCTCCCTTGCCAGTTTCTACAGCCTTCTCGCCCGCAACTTGACCAGTTTCTAAAGCCTTATTACCAACAGCTTCGCCAGTCTCATACAGCTCTTCGCCCATTCCTTTGATGCCTTGCGCGGTTCCGGTGGCGGCTGCTTTGCCAGTCTCTAGAGCGGTCTGCCCTACATTTTTAGCTGCTTCAAGAGTTTGTTGGCCAGCAGCAATGGCGGTTCCGGCGGCAATAGCGGTAACGTCAGATACAATTTGGGTTGCGGACTCGAGAGTCTCGCCAGCTTTGTGGGCAGTGGATTCTAAAACGTTTGCTGCAGTTCCGGTTGCTTGCTGTGCTTTTTCGAGAGTCAATTGTCCGGTTTCCTTTGCGAGCTCAGTTGCTTGAGTTGTCACCTCGACAGCAGTATCTTGAGCTTCCCCTGGAATGTTACGTTCGGTACCTACATTAAATTTGAACTACAATCAATTCCCTAATCATTCGTTACGGTTAAAGTTTGTGTCAACTCACCTTCCATTGCTGCTTTCGTTGCGCCGCTCATCTCGTGAATAACGTCGCTGACAGTTCCGGTGACGCTTCCGACAACGGAACCAATGACCTCGGAGGCTAAGAAAGAAAAATTAATCGAGTTAATTTTCACTCGGTCGCCTTATGATTACTAATATTTACCTTTGTGAGCAAGATTTTCAACACCATGAACAACAGTGCCAACAGCAGATGTAGCAATTCCTGCTGTAGTGCCAACAGCTCTCGATGTGACGTCAGACGCGACATGGGCTGCACCAGAAACTTCAGCAATTATGTAAATTAGTGTATGAACTTAGAAGATTGAAGAAGACTATAATCATTTACCAGTCTGGCCGACGCCTGAAGCAACATTAGCAGTTGTATTAACAGCCTGTGAGGTGACCTCTGATGCTAAGTTGGTTGCACCAGAAACGGCCCCAGAGACTGCCAAGTGGTAGAAGTGAGTATAACTTTAACCTTTCGTTATCTTCAAATAGTACTTACCAGTTTGACCGACGTTTGAAGCAACGTTAGCTGTTGTATCAATGGCTTTAGAAGTCATATCTGAAGCAAGATTTGTGGCTCCGGTGACAGCTCCGGATACTATAATACGTAGCAGGAATTTATAGTTAATACGTTAATACCTTATGCAAAGGCGCAAGAATTAAGACTTACCGGTTTGTCCCACGCTTGAAGCGACATTAGCTGTAGTGTCGATAGCTTTTGATGTCACGTCTGAAGCAAGATTGGCAGGACCAGACGCAGCGTTTGAAACTATAAAGCGACATTTAATTACATTTCGTAAATCAGTCAAACGTAACAGCTGTCGAATGGAAGGGTTAACATACTAGTTTGCTCTGTTTGACCTGCGACATTTGCGGCTGTATTAGCGGTCGCACTTGCCATATCGCTGGCGCTTGATGCCAATCCTTGCACAGGGGACTCGAGGCCGGAGTACATCGGAGGTTGAGGACCTGTACTTCCCATGATTCCGGAGGAAGCTGTTCCTTCTGAACCGGTGGGAAGAGCTTCCGATTTTACGGTGGTCACAACTTTCTCTTCAGGAGTTTTAGAAACGAGTTTGATTTCTTCTCCTGGCGAGACCTCGACCTTCTCGGTTTTGGATTTCGAAATATCAGTAGAACTCAACATTTTGAATTGTGATTGCGTAATTGATTTTGATGAAACAGAACTTGAATCTGTGAGTGAGATAGCAAAGTCTCTGACCGCTTTATATATCCTGATCGAGGCGCAATTTGACTGTTTTTCAATATAATTTCATTCGAGGCCTGATAGCTTATTGTATCAATCCTTTAAGTTCGTGACGTCACTGACTATTGTTCAACGCCCCCTCCATTCTCTCGGTCTCCTCATTCAATGCGAATTTCAACGGGCATGCCGTCTTTAGCACTACAGTAGTCCAAATTTTTCTTTTTAGGGAGGATAGAGGCAAATGAAGTGAGCGAACCGGGAGGCTTTCCATCAGCGCTACAATCTGTCGGAGTCGACTATACTGACTATAAATTTGGCGCTTCAAAAGCTTTTCAAAAAACAATGAAAATCTGCGAATTATTGCTTACGATTGTTATTAAGCTTGTATCGAGCTTGTCTTTCTCGATTATATTATCTATTGGAGAAGCTCGATGATACATCCTTGTCATTTTAAAACATAGTTACCAAAGTGGATCCTAGCATTCTTATTTACATACTGAATGGAACAGAATGTTGGAGGTGGTCCTGGCACGATCTGCCATCCCATGTTCCTTGTCGGTAATTATTATTGTGCCGACTTCTCTGCAAAGCACACGCAAGAACGGCGTAGGAGTGAGTTTCGCGTGTACGAATTCGCACAGATTTCAATTTAGCTTACTTCAACGATATGGACTTCCCGGACGAAGATTTAAATGACCCTGCGCTGTTAAAAGAACTCGCTGCGTTACAGCGTAGTACAGCTCCGAAAGCCCAGCAACCAAATGCTACTGTCGCCGTTCCCGATGCAACAGAGTCCTCGTCACCTCCAACCCAAACTTCAACCAAAAAGAATGAGCCTTTACAGACGTCTCCAGAATTCGAACAGTACTATCAGACAGTTTCTGGACGATTGCAGCAGTATCGTCAAGCTGCTGTATTTTACAAGCGACAAAATAATCTCAACGAGGCAAAAGAGATGTTAAAAGTTGTCAAAGAATTACAGCAAGCCCTTTCGAAATTAGATTTCGTAAAAGAGGGGGTATCGTCATTGGAAGAAGCCAAAGCGGATATAAAACTTCCTCCTCCCCCTCCTGCCTTAGCCACAGAGTACAATCCTGCCGCATCGAAGCAAACGAATGCAACTCCCGTAGCTTCGGCAACAGTGGCGAAAGGGAAAGCATCTCCGGCCGTCAAACAGAAAGCAAATGTCAGTACTTCAGTAGAAATAAAGACAAATTTGTCTGAACCGACAGTAAGCATTACTTTTATTTGTCTATTTATAGTCTGTTGAAGTGACTTTAAATTTCCTCTTTATGAATGTAGAATCAATTCTCTACAGTGGCAGATTTAGAAACCCAACTAGAATCACAAATCAAAAGTTGTACAAGCATATCCGCACATTACCTTTCTAAAGGTCTCAAGAAAGAAGCAGTAGAGTATCATAAACATAAAAAGACGTTCACTTCCGACCTCGCTACTCTCCGTTCCTATAAGGATGCTCAACTTCGCTTAGGCAAATCTATTGAAGAAATACCACTGCCCCAATTCCATTTCCAAACTTTCTCATTTCAAATTGAAAACGTGTATCTCGATATTCCAATGACGGAAATGCACGTTCATATTACCAAAGCATACGGTCTAAGTTCAAAAGAAGTGCAAGCGGCAGATATCGACAGTTTTGTGGTATGGGACTTGGGATTTGACGGAGACACAGGGAAAGGGGAGACCCAAATTGTTAAAAAATCCATCAATCCAGGTACTGCCTGCTGTAGGTGTAATTATTTTATTAATTACTAAATATTATTTCTTGATTAGAATACGGCTATAAAGAAACGGTTAAAATAGAGCGGAATAGGACTTTACAGCGCCATTTAGAGCGGAAAAAAGCAACATTTGAAGTATTCCATAAGAGTGCCGGCATTCTAGGGTTCGGCATTCTTGCAAAGAACGTAACGCTTGGGAGGGCGATATTAAAATTGGATCCATTATTGAATAAGTCTGAGATTCACGAAGTCGTCGAAGTAAGTGTCCGTTGTTTTACCCCATCACTTCCGCCCGTTAACTGTGTATGTCAGTTGACAGACTCAAATCGACGATCGAACGGTGCTAAGTTGGAAATACAAATTCGTTTGCGCCAGCCAATTCTGAAACCCGATATTCAGAATATGTCTGAAAGATGGTTAGTTCTGGCAGAGACGTCGCCAACGAGTTCAATTGAGCCGCCAGTGTCTCCAAAAATTGCAAATGCGACTCCTGCAAAAGGAGTTGAAAAAAATACCAAACCACCTGTTCTCCCGGAGAAACCGTCCACAACGAAGCCCGTTAGTTCGCCACAAACACCATCTCCTTCGCCTTCACCGACGAATGCTCCTAATACAGTTTCGCCCTCGCAAACTTCACCGACTGAATCTGTCCCAGAATTGGAAGAGGCTGAGGATTATATTGAAAGGTAACTTTCTCATCTAAGTACCCATCACTCAATAGCTAACCTGTCTTTGTTCTCGCCAGCACGGATACAATTGTGTCGAATCTCGTTTTGGAAAATGAGATTGCCGCCATTACATCCCAGATAACTAAATTTCAATCTCAGAAAAAACCTCCTCCAGAAGATTTAATGGATAAAAAACAAGCCTTAGAATTGAAGCTAAATCTTTTGGTCTTGCAGGTGCAAATGGGGACATTAACGATGGACGGTAGGGTCCCCATTTCCTGGTTCCATGTCTTTCGATTAATGGACGGATACTGACATGTGAGATTGTGTCTTTGAAAATACAGCGTACTCAAAAACTCTACAAAATGCAATTACCCAGACAAAGAAACATGCGCTGACATGCAAAAAATTTGGAAAGTTGGAGCTGGCTAAAAAGGCATTGGCAAGGATTCAGTTGATGCAAAAAGAAGTGGAAGAGATTAATCAGATGTTGCAGGGCGAGGCTTGATTAATCATATATTATAGAGTGACTGTGTATATTAACGTGCAAGCATAATTCAACAACTCGTAGTTTTATGTGCGCGAACAGGCTCTCCCTCGTGCCACAGTTAACCGCGGATGTCCAGTTCTTGTCCAACTCTTGTCCTGAAAGAACAATAGGATCTCTAAAGTCTTCTCAGCATTCTCATCATCATAATTTCATGGATCCCTGCCCTCTCTTCATCTGTTACAGGACCTCCATTCAATATAGTCAAATTTCATCCCATGGCCGACAACACATCACTTCTGTCGGACCAGTTTCATCAATCCGTCGCTATTACGGAAGAAGGCCCGTGGAATCGTTTTCAAAAAGATCTCTCTCAATTTCGCTTGACTCCCATCTGGACCGAGAAGCACCTAAACGAATTAGGAAATTACAATAAAATTATACAATACTCAGTAATAATTCAAAACTTAGACGGTGGAACCATCCAAAATCTGGTTGGCCCGTACTACTCGAATTCGAAGGGGAAAAAGCACGACATTGCTGATGCCCTCTTGAAATCCTGCTTTCTTCTTGATCGCTTTCCCCACTTGAAATGCCCGGACGAAACGAATTATATATTCAGTTCTCTCAACTTTCACCTGTTATCCCTCGTTAAATTGTTCATTCCAAATAAATCAGAGAACTCTTCGCATAAAATTCTCGGACATATTTCGAAATGTCTTCGTGAACATGGAAAGGGACGGGTTTCGATTGATCGGTTGATTTTGAGTGGTTCAAGTGGGAAAAATACTAGCTTGGGTTCTTCTTCCGATGTAGACATCATAGCTTTTCTGAATGATAGACGGCCTCCGTTCCAACATGACATTTACGAGAGTGTTGCCGACATATTGAAAACTGGCTTACAAAAAGACTTGGAGTGCAAAGACTTAGTGATAGGGAAACGATCTCTCCAATTTACATTAATGGGTGTAGAAGTCGACTTGCTTTTTGCTCATAGTTTCGACCAAAAGTAGGTGTGTTTGCTAGTCTCCGATTTATCTTGTCGGAATCTTGACTCGGTATATTTCATATGAATCGTAAGACGTCAGCTAGAATTAGCCATTGAATACCTTGCAAAGATTCCAGAAGATTGTCGATCGGACGATATCGTTAGTTATTATTCCACCTGCTTTTCAGAGACTAGCGTCGCATTCATTGAACAGCAACACGGGAACACCAACATTTTCGTTCGTATGGCCAAATTATGGGCATCCATGATTATGGTTATTTCTAAGTTCGATTCAAAGAGTTATCTGTTTGAGTTACTGGCTGTGAAAGCATCAGAAATGGTAATTAAGCATCACCCCTCTCCTTCTGTCTATGTCGATTTTTACGACAGTCTTAAACCAGGAACGAGCTGTTCACGGCCAAAATGATAAAGACTTTTCGTTTCTTGCTGCTTTCTATCATTTTCTCACATTAATCTCCGATTATCCAAATATAAATATTGTGTGGACTAAATTCTACGCTGAAACGGCAGTACCATCCTCCATTCGTTGTCAAAGGCCCTTAGTGTTGGACCCCGCTAATCCTCTCAACAACGTCGGACGTCAAGATCGCGTGCCATGGGTAGAGCTCCAGAAGGCAGCTAAACAAACATTGGTAGTTGTTAATGATTATCTTGACAGAATGCGATGGAGCACGAATCAGGAAGGACTGGAAAAGTTGTCGAGTAAACTTGTAGTGTCTATTTTTTATTTGACTGGAAGTTCTTCTTTCACTTATATTATACGTTTCCCTGATTTCCATTCATTAAGGTATCGGCACAAGTTCTTCTTGATATTTTCCAACCTCATATTTTCCGACCGACAATTTGTGTGTCGAGCTTTCGTATTGATCATAACGACCCCCGAATGCCTGGATCAAAGCTTTCGAAGGTCGTGTATAAGGGTTCTACATATGCAATTCATCAGATGATAAAATATCGAATTGGGAATTTACTCCTAAATCGCTTGTCCATTCTTGCCCATGTTGAAAGCCTTCGAACTCATAATCCCAATCCTACAACAGGCAAAGTTGAAGAACAGCTGGTGCTGGGTAATATTGTTGGGAAGTTAAATTCAGAGCTTGCAGTAAGATTGAACGAAATCTTTGAGGCTCCAAAAGAGAATGGAAGAACCCAACACACTGAGGTTGGGGAATGTACCCTTATTATTCCCTTAAAATCAGTGCATCAGTTCAGTGGGGAATATAACGTCACTATAACTGTACATGAATATTAGTTGAATAAACAAAGCCAAATCTCGTACTATATATAAACCTCATGTTATACTCAATGTTGCCGTCTTATGGCATGTTAACTTTGCGATTGTGCTTCATTGTTACTCAATGCAATGCGCATATTTCTTCCACGCTGGGGGCTTCGGGCCGTGGCTCGTTTCAAACGTTTGTCCTCGTGCCGTAAAAAATGAAACTACTCTCATCCCTTGGTTTATCGGAGATTGCATACCGAGCTGATTTTAAAAAAAGGGTCTCCTGCGTTGAATTTGGTTAATTTAGTTCCCTGCAAGTGCTCCTCTATACACGGGCTTGCATTGATCAGTCCGTAACGTCAAAGTTTTTCCAAAAACGAAATATCCGGATAACTTCTCTGTGAGTCTCTCATATTCCTTGAATTTGTGCATTTAACCTCACCGTCAATCTAGATCTTATAAAGATTGCTGACCTCTGAAATCTGATGCAGCTTCCAGAAAAGATGAATTCGGATCTTCCTCAGCAACCCGTTACCACGAAAAGAGAGTTGCGAGGATGGTATATGTACAATTGGGCAGGTAATATCAGCAGCTGTCTCAACTTCATACGCTAGTTCACATACTAATTCCTGGTTGTGACTGCTCTATAGCGGAGGTGATGTCGGCTTGTGCCATCTCTGTTTTCATACCACTGGTTTTAGAAGAAATCACACACAGTGTCGGCAAAATCGACGGCACTGATCAAAAGTGCCCCGACAGATCAGCCGAAGGCTCCGAAAAGGTCTCTTGTGTTGTTGATTTCGGCCCTTGGAAAACCACAACCGTCGGTTTTGCTCTATATATTACAGCCATATCAGTGGGACTTCAGGCCATCACTTTTATCAGTATGGGAAGTTTAGCAGATTATGGCCGGTACAAGAAGTTATTCTTGCAGATATTTGCGGTGGTATGTACCAATTTCAGGAGGCTTCTTCAATCTGTAAACGATCAGTTCTAAGGGGATGAAATTGAATAGGCTGGGGCTACGTCCGCCTTGCTTTTCTTCGTTGTTCCGGCCGGAAATTACGCATTCGCCGGTGCTTTGGCGATTATCGGAAACATCTGCTTCGGGGCTGCCAATGTTTTTTACAATGCATATCTGCCACTTTTAGTCAACAATCATCCTGAAGTCCTTGATGCGAAACGTCGCATCTTTTCTCATCATTCTTCAAATGAGACTTCTGCCAGTGATATTCAGCTTCGGCCAATGAAATCAGATTCCGCGGAGGATGTAGATTTATCAGATCAAGATATTCACGACCACAACAAAATGCAAGAATACCTTGACGTTTCTGCTCGTCTTGGAAACCAAATTAGTTCGAAAGGTTTCGGAATCGGATACTTGGGCGGTGTGATACTTCTCTTAATTTCCGCTGCAGTGGTTTCTTTGATGGGACAGACTACTTACAGTAAGCAAGTCGCGGCGGGTCTTAACGGGGTATGTAAATTTCTGATTGTCACTTTATTTCTATGCCGCTTGACATTGCGTATTATTTCCAGGTTTGGTGGCTGTTTTTCTCTACTTATACTTGGCGAACCTTAAAAGACCGTCCGGGACCACCTCTTCCAGCGAACGAAAACTTTCTCTTTTTATCGTGGAAAAAGGGTAAGTGCCCGAGGAATGATTTATAGTGTAAAATTTGCAACTGACAATTTCATTATAGTCTTCACAACAATCAGGCAATACAAGCGACTTCCGAATGCATTCCTTAATATTTTCTGCTTTTTCTTGTATTCTGACGGGTCCAATACAATGTAAGACATGCTCATAGTGCAATCTGCGTTTGGGAAAGCGTACTAAGTTTTCATTCCAGTGTATCCGTAGCCGTGTTATTCGGTCAGGTTCAGCTTAAATTGCAGGCTACAGATTTAATCGCCATTGCTATTATCATTCCATTCTGTGCCTTCTTGGGGAATTTCTTCTGGCTATGGTTTTCTCAACGAATGGGCTGGTCGACGCAAAAGACTCTTCTTATCATTTTAACCCTCCTCTGTCTTATTCCACTATACGGAACTCTTGGGTTACTGTTTCCCCTGTTCAGAACGAGGCCGGAATTCTATGCCATCGGTGCCTTTTTTGGATTTTGTCTCGGAAGTTGGAGTAGTTTCTCCAGAGTTATGATGTCCGATTTGGTAATTTCCTCCGTTATCTTGTATTGTCACATCAGTGCACCATTTGTTAATCGCAAGGTTTTAGATTCCTAGTGGCTGCGAATCAGAGTTTTTCTCCCTCTACGAAATCACCAACAAAGGCTCTTCTTGGGTCGGACCTTTAGTCGTCGGTATCATTTCCAATGCCACAAACGATTTACGTTACTCTTTTATCTTCATTCTTGCAATGATTGCAATCCCCCTTCCCCTGGTGAGTGAGCTTTATATGTACCGTTGATTTTATCGTTATTTTAACCTGTCGTCTCATTACTCAGCTTTACATGGTCGATCCCATCAAGGGCAAGGAAGAAGCCAAACAATATGAAATTGAAGAGAAACTGAGAAATAAAGTGTAGAACATTCCTAAACAGCAATTCTAGTTGGCATTGATTTGTAATTAGTTTGAATGTGATGTTTCATGCTTTGTTGTGGGCATAGAATTAATTTAATTTCGAAATTCCACTTGTTTGATTTTTAAATAAATGACTCTGTTTTTCTGTAATTTCTATAAGGAGAGGATGTTCAATTCATCATCCGTTTTGTTGCACTTCATTTGTCACGTGTCGACGATAAGTTTGATTTATCAAAGCAGTCAGCGCTGAACCGAAGAAATTCAGCTCAACGGTATCAAATTACCAACACACCAACGTTCCGTCATGTCTAATTCGTCAGGGTCACCCAACAAAGAGGAAGAATTTTTTGATTCCGAGGAAACCTCACAACCCACTTTGAATGGCTCGACCAACAGAGCCAACTCGGATGACACCGTCAACACTGCGACCGGAGAGGAAGCAGCGGAAGTACCTGCTCAGCACAAGTCGGCATTTCTGCAGTTTATAAAAACATTAGCGTCCTTCACCGGAGATTTATCTCAGTTAACTTGTCCAGCGTTTTTGCTGAGCGGAGTATCACTTCTTGAATACAGGTATGTCACGGCTCAAGTCATCGTATCCATTCTGATGTTGTACGATAAAGGCGATTCGAGGTTGATTAAACTATCTATTATTTTTATTTATTTCTGATAATCGTATTTTAGTGCACATTGGGTAGACCATCCCGAGTTATTCGCTGCAATTCCAAGAGTCAAAGATCCTGCGGGTATGTGTCTCAATACACGTCGTTAATTTGACCCTCATTTGTTTACACACTTACCCGTCGTTGTTTTATGTATCGACTTGATGTTTTCACCAACAGAACGAATGGTGGCTGTTGCCAGATGGTTTACGTCATCCCTTTTTGGGTCGTATTTATCAAGATGTGTTACGGGCACCGAAAAAAAACCATTCAACCCTGTTCTTGGAGAACTGTTTTTGGGTAAATGGCCTACGGATAGTAAGAGGAATTTGGGAGAAACTACAATGGTGGTCGAGCAAGGTAATTTTTTTTCCTCTTTTTTTTTGTTCTTGTTGATTCTTCTTGTTGTCTTGAGTAGATGGTGTTGACACGCAGTCGTTTTCGGCTCTTAGTTTGCCACCATCCACCGATTACAGCGTTCCACTTCGATAATAAGGAGGCGGGAATATATATGAACGGTCACTGTAAGTACTTTATTGTCTACATTATGTACTCTCCCCACCGTAGCTCACTGTTTTTCAAAACAGGTGGCCAGAAAACAAAGTTTAAAACCGCTTCAATTAAAGTTGAACAAACCGGCCGCATCCACATAACGCTTGCTGATGGATTGGACGAATACCTAGTATCCTATCCCGAGCTTTTCGTTCGCGGTCTTCTTTCTGGCCAAATGTTTGTCGAACTCGCTGGAACTTCCCGCATTACGTCACGATCCGGATTCAACTGCGATATCGAGTACATCCCTAAGCCCTGGTTTTCCGGAGAATATCATCACATGAAAGGATCAATATATAAAATTGGAGAAGAAAAGAAATCACTATATACCATTTCTGGTCGATGGCCGCATGTTACTTATATCACCGAAACTAAGTCAAATGAAACGACAGTTTTATTCGATGCCGACACCAGCCCAATAGAGGAACCTTCTGTAAAACCTATAGCAGAACAGAATGATATTGAATCTAGAAAACTATGGCAAAAAGTGGCAGATGCCTTGAACAGTCAAAATTATAGTACGGCTACGAAAGAGAAAACGGATATTGAAGAGTACCAGAGATCAATGAGAAAGGAGCGTGCTGCGAATGGGGAAGTTTGGAATCCAAAGTATTTCAAGTTTGTAGAGGATGATGAATCGCTGCATCATTTTGGTTTGGGTAGCGCCAAAGGTAGCCAGGCCAGTTTGAATGCTAGTGGCTCAAAGAAGAAAAAGGATGACGAAAGGAATCTGGCGAAAATGGATTATGGTGCTTGGATTTATGTTCAAGATTCATAATCATTAATTATGTCAATTAAAATTGGGGGCCGTTTGTCATGGGTATTAAACGTAATTTTGGCTGGTTTCCTCCATATAGTATAATTCGCCCACGCAATGTCATGGACATTCTCATGTCGAATTTTCAAAAGAAGGATGTTGCATCGTGATCTATTATACCACGGTTTAAACACTATCATAAAACTGCACAGATTTTACATCTACAATATTGGAATAATGAACTGAGTGATGTTATACAATGTTTTTTAATTACCCAATAAATGTCACTTCAAGAAACAACGACGCCAAGTGCGGTAACCGAGCAACTCTCGAGTTTTGACACCATCTAAACAGCAAAGCCCTCAGGGTGGCTCATAATCAAATGCTGCAACCTTCTGACTCTAATATAATCCGTGCAACTTCTTATCACCATAAACCAACCAATAAGCATCAACAAATACGCAAGCCATTCTGTTCGAGCTAACACTGCAGCCCTTTCTTCCGGGGTAACATTGGGAGGGAAAGATAAATCGTCATCGGAGGACGGGAATGGAGGGGTGCTGGGATCCATAAAATGTTGGATGCGAGTGCGAAGGTAGAGGCCGTAGTGAAGAAGTGTGACACCGAACCCAGCTGTCGAGCCACGCTGTTTGTGAAAAAAGAAAAAAGAAGCGAGGAGACAAGGAGTCAGTTTTTAGAATTGATAAAATTGGATAGGGGGATGTATATAAAAATGTATTCATGAAATACTTACTCTACCGGCCCAAGTGGTACTCAATAAATAAGTTAACAGGAAACCAACAAATTGGAAACTCATGGATACTGGAAATACAAGTCAGTTGTCATTGTACTAATATGGTACTTGTAAAATGCATGAGAGTGTACATACCAAGCATGGTTGTGAAAAAGGATAGAACTGAGCCAACAGGCAAGCCCTCCACCAAAATCTCATCACTGTCTAATGTTGTAATAATGGTTGTATCGAAGTATGGGGGTGCCGAGTCATTGGCAACTTCATTATATTCCTACATCGTCAAGATAATATGATTGTCAGTAATGCAATAATTCAACTTGACGTTGGAAAAACAATATGTATGGTTACATACTGGAGGGGCTTCGCCGGAAAGGTTTTCATCGGCATTCGGCGAATTCGGGTCATCCAATTTCTTTTTGGCTGCTTCCGGTTTTGCACTCATAGTAGCAAACACACCGTCATATCCATAAACAACTTGAGAGTTGGCCAAAGAATCGGCTTCTGATGCCTCATTCGGTTGAGATGTCGATGCCGCTTCTTCTTCTACGTTGTCAGTTGTTGAAACCGAGACATATTGTCCGTTGGCAGTACTAGTTGCTTGTTCACTGATAGCCGGATGTTCAGGAGGCAGTTCGAATATAGTTTCGGAGTCGGCTTCATTGGTTGGAACCTGGGAAGATTAAAAGGAAGCGGATGGAGGGTCAGAATGAAGATTTCAAGAGTCTTAAGCAGCATCCGTATCGCTGAGAGTGCGGTACATACCTCTTCGTACTGAGGGGGTCTCATTGTGACGGAAATGAGGGATGAGAGCTGTTTTGTCGGAGGTGGAATGGGATGGGATGGGACGGATGGGATGGAACGGAGCGCAATGGCTGACAAACGAGGAAAGCCTCAATGAATGCTGCTCACGTGGCCATTTGTGCTGTGCCTATTTTGGGCATTCTAGAATGATTACTCGCTACTCTACGTTAAACTAGATCAATTATGGATTTATCAACTATGCATGCATGCAGTAGACAGCATAATGCATCTATCTAGCTAATATCTCTACAAACGGTGACAAGCATGGACGACCCCCAATGAAACGGATTCCGTTTAATTTGTGATGTCGCCAGCAGGCGGACCAAGTGCGTCACTTCGCTAACGTGACCTTACGCAATATTCGCAAATATTGCGAGGGAGTTTATGATTCTGCTCATCCATCAAGATAAACAATTCTATTCCTCTGCTGTGGTACCAAGAATCTGATGTTCTTAACCCATAATTTGTATTTGAGTGGGCAATATTAATATTTTGTGAATCAACTGCAATAGATAGCCAAGAAAATTACGTTTCATTTTCGGGACACTTATTATCCATTTACTTCCAAGAAAAAGCTCTCGCGATTTCTGTTGGTAATCATGAATATTATTAGACAAACTGGTTCCAATACAGTTTACCGATCATCGTTACTATAAGATAAGATGATATTGATCATGTCTAGACTTTTTTTTACAGATTTTTGTGGCACTTCTGCAAAATATAATCAGTTCACTCGGCCGAGACCTTGACCTGCAAATCCATTTGACGATCCAGTCTTCCTCCAGATAATTTTTACTATTATCTTTTTAACCCTAGTTTGTGAAAAGAATATATTAGTTGGATATTGTGGCATTAACTGTATTTGAGTTGTATTTAAAGGAATGTTACCATCGGGAGACGTTCGTTGCATGACCACAGATGCAAATAGATTTGTCTGGTCGCGTTGATCTTTCATCTCACTCTTTTCTCCAAGACAATTCTCGGGCAAATCGCATTAATTATATCAGTAACGATTTGGTCTTGAACGAAATCTGCCTTTCACCACAATCTCAGCAATATAACTCAGTCTGCATTGATTAAGCTACACCGGTCACGCCAAAATGTCTTCCTTAACTGAGGCGAGTCTTGCCATTCCGAAAGAAAACCCGATGTGCTCGTCACCCGATTGTTGCTATTTTATGCCATCAAAAGATAAAATAATCTCGAAGCTGCCAGGAATCACTTTTAAAAAGTGTGGAAAATGTCTCGATGCGTCCTACTGCTCACAAAGTTGCCAGAAGAAGCATTGGCCGATCCATAAGTCAGTATGCGGTATCGTCGCGAATGATTTCGATAGACAACGACAAACCAAAAACTTTTTGAACGAATTATACAGCCTTCTGAGTTCCATTCCTCAATTTCTTAAATGGGTTACTTGCTACCGACGGAGGACAGTATTTCGTGATAGATGGGCGATATTTCAAGGATGCACTCAACTCATCATGCAGAGCCCAGAAGAGTTAAAAGAAACGGTTGCCTATTTGAGAGGGCAGCCGCGAGAGACCGTCACTAATCCTATAACGGGGATGAAACAAATTGAAATTACTTTGGAGCCCGAAGGTCTTTCGATCCTCTGTTCAAAAGTTAGCACTGTTTATATCGACAAAAAGCGGATTCTGCCTGCAACTCCTGAACTACAACTTTTTCACATTGCTAACGCCTCGAATGCAGATGGCTTCCCGTTCTCACTAGCTGTTCGCCATCCTGTTATCAGAAATTTTCAACATTCATTCTATAGTCATCTTACAACGCTTATACCTTATCCACGGCGAAGGAGGGCACAAGTCCTCCTCAAACCACCTGACTTCGTTTGAAGAGTTCTAATAGTTGTTCGTAAACGATACATGTACATAATTTTAACTTCGACATAATTGTATGATTGTACGAGAGACGAGCTGCAGTTTTTTTTTGAATAAAAACGGATGTTAGCAGGTTTATCACAGATTCAACAACCACCGGAGGCCGAGTGAGGTGAACAAGATTTTCCTTGAAGTCTTATATTTAGCTTTGAATTTGGAATGATAATGGTCAGAATAGTCAGGTTGTGATCATGCAAATTGGGGGATCATCTGCATTCTGGTAATATTAATCTGGTTTACAATAGCTCAACCAGTGGTACAGTATCTGGTTGATAAAGGGTAACGAGCTGTTTATTTTCAACATTGAAACAGTCTTCCTTTCCATGGTACTATCGTTTGACCCTAGAAATAAGAGAAGCGTGAGCACAGATGTGTGACGACATAAAATTAACATCTAGTGACGCACCAAGTGAACTTCTTCCTCGCTTTTTTCTGCCCCGGTTTCTTCCTTTCCACCATTCGCGGGTCTCGTTTTAGCAGACCAAGCTCATCAAATAAAGGTGTCCATTCAGCATTATGTATAATTAGAGCTTTCGATAATGCGTTCGCGATAGCTTGTGATTGTCCTAAGAAAGCAACCAAGGGTAAATACTTCTCCTGTGAATCAAACGCAACACAATCTTAAATTGTACCGGATGGACCACCACCCTTGACTAATGCCCACACTTTAAATTCATTCAGTTGCTGGACAGCTTGCAACGGATACACTACATTAGCCACATCACTGTTCCTAATAAAATATTCCCCTAACGGTTTTCCGTTAACATAAATGTCTTGATCCCATTTTGCTTCTCTGTCGTTACTTAATTTATCTTGCAACTCCGGGGTGTTTCGAACAACCCACACTGTCGACGATGATTTTTTTCTTCCACCTGTAGCAAATGCTCGCCCAAACTGATCAAGACTGGCGGTCTTTAATGAAAGCAAGGATTCGCTTGGCGGACGTTGAAATTGTGATAAAAACTCTTGAACTTCGGGGTTTGAAGAAGCACTCGGATAGAGGGTTGTGTGGAGTTTGGACAATAAGTGCATGTATTGCTTTGGCGTTAATGATAGATCGAATTTTAGGCATATATTTTCCTTCGATAGGTAAACCTTGGTCAAGTCTAATTGATCGTCGCTTGGTAAGTTTGCCGACACGGATTGATTTACGGGCTTGATTGATGGCGAAAGCGAAGCAGCGAGCTGATCGATTCGAACAAGAAGGTCATTATATGGCGAATTTCCGGTAAAATATGCTGGCGATGTGGGTCTTTTTATATTTGCAATGGGTGCGTGATCTCCGAGGAAGCCGGGAGTGGTGGTAATGTGAGTGCGAGATTGGTTTGAATATACCTGGGCGGAACGCAGAGCCGGAAAAGACGATTGAGATAATATTCTTCGACTTAATTGTCGACTTAATAAAGAAGAAGAGGATGTCCGCAACAATGCCGCCATTTAATGTCAATGTTGTTACCGATATACCAGTCCATCCTTTGAATTATTTCCATCTATGAACTAGCTATTTTGCATGCACACGTGACTGTTGCTGGGTCGTATTCAATGTAATATCAGAATTCGTTGTCCTCCCAATTCTGTTTTTGCTCTACCTCCATCTATTCTTTCTATTATAATATAGCTGCTAACAATCATTGCCATACTTTGATATTTAGTCTCGAACTGTCCCAACATGCATTCGATTCGTTGATGTCGAAGCCTTACAGCATCGCGATTCAATTGAAACAGATTCAATCCTTCTGGAATTTCCTGACATGATTCTGGCGATCTACTAGATTCGTTATTATTCGGAAGGAATAACTAACGACGAACTCTATTTCCATCAGACATTTATCATTGAGTCACAAGGCTCAAAATCTAACTGCGAAGGATGAAAAGAAATGTGACGTCATGATGGGCTTCATGTCTACACTCGATGGTCATGGAGTGGGGTCCATTTAGAAGTTTGAGCATTCGGGGACACTAGCACATTTGAATCTCAGTTTCTTCACGAATGTAACAGAATTCGAAGTACTGTCTCTGCCACTATTCCCCGTATGCATTTTGCCCCACCCCCGATCATTCGACGACTGCGATCTTTCGTATCGAGAAAAAATAGGGTTGAGCCATCGAATTTTCAAGCCGCAGAAGTTGTTGTTACCTCTGAAACAAATTCTGAAACCCGCCATAGCTGCAAATCATCAGCCTCCTGTGGCATTTGTCTCGAAGATATTGATACGGTATATAGCTTTTTTTAAATGTTATATATATATATTTGCATACTAATGTTATCAATGCATCAGTGCGATCGGAAGCAATGTACTACTCTGCGATGCTCACATTCATTCTGCAAATCCTGTCTACGATATTACGTGAAATCTACCCTCGACGACCAAAGCCAGTCAAACACTGATCCCCGAGTACTGACATGCCCAGAGTTTGGTTGTCAGGTACGATGCTGGCAATATTTCATATGCTTAAAGTGAGAATATAAATCGCTAATCTTTCTCCGATTATCAGGAAGAGATCGCTTCACGAATAAGCAAAACGTTTCTTGAGCGGTCAGATTATCTGCGATTCAAAGACTATGACCGAGAATCCAGGATGGCTCACCGTTCGTTGTTTTACTTTCCCTTTCATTCTGAACTCTCGATTGACTGTTGCATCCCCCACTAGGCGTGTATTGCCCGATGTGTAATGTAGCTGTCGAATTTAATCGGCTGAAATATAAAGGCGTGCCACCAAAAGTTATGAATGCCGCCAAAGTAAAGTGCCGTAACAAGCACAAAATATGTGGATTTTGCCTCTGTCCATATCACGATGGATTTACGTGTTTCGACATTCAGCGACACGTTCGAAGATCCCATGAACAGCGTTCTAGTAATCTTGCACGCCTCATCACACTCGACTTTGATGATCAAAACTGCGAAAACGAATTTGGAGGAGATCCGAATTCAGATTCTGATACGCCGATTTTCGACACCTTGCCGCCGCATATAACGGCTGCCGACGTAAAGTTCATTCAATTATGTTTAAAAGCAAAATGGAAAAAGTGTCCGGGAGCTAATTGTGGGATGTGGGTTGAAAAAAATCAAGGGTGTAATGCCATGAAATGCGTTGTCTGTAAAACAACATGGTGCTATGGATGCGGAATGCACAAGCAACCATTCCAAGGATGTGCTTGTGTTGACGTCGTCGATTTAAGATGGAGACCGCCAAGGTACAGGCCTGGCTAATAGTGAAGGAAGCTAGCAGGATTTGGTGATAGGAAAAATGACATCGAAGGGGGTTCGGTGATCTTGAAAGCATTCTTTATTTGCGAATAAACATCCTAATTGTACATAGCATTAAAACAAACTTTGCAGAAATGAGCGAGCCATTTATATACACCATTCATGCATTAACAAACTGTTGTAGGTCACAGAAAATACTGCACACTCGCGTTCCCAGCTGCTTTCGGCATTTCAATTCCATCTAACTCATCAGATGAACGCTGATGAATGGATCCTTCCTTGCCTGGCGCATCCCTTTCTGAGTCTGGGGCAGCCGAGAAAACATTGAAATATCTCTCTAATGAGGGATTGATCTCTAGTACTGATGCCAAATTACCGCAGCGGTAGCAATACTTGAATATGGGTGGTTAGTATTCGAAATATGGAAGTAACGGGTTAGACAATCAACTAACATTTGGGGCACTCCACACTGTGCTTAAATGATCATCATAGAGAACCTGAATACAAGACTTTAGTGGAGGTCCCGCAAAGTGATGATGTTATAATGCTCATTGTGCATCTACCTGATACCCTTCCATACATAACTGATGAGCCCGCAATATATGGCTCATGTTGTTAATTTCAAGGAAATGCTTAACAACCGACGAGCCAAATGTATACCCGGCTCCCCTGCACAATGCTAATGATCAGTATTCATTATTGCCCGCATAAGTATATCTAAACTCACCTCGGTGATATACCGAAATCTTCCTTCTCGGCGTCCGGATCCGACCACACTAGATCGGCCATTGGACCATCATGGGGTATTTCTGTTTTGTGAATATATACGCTGAGTTTATCTGCATTTGACTAATACTGAATAAAATCGCAAATTACCTCTAAATCGATCTATTATACGTATCTGATCCAGCGTATGTACCGACGGTGACAGACCTACACCCATCGTCATCAACAACTAAACTTTCAGATAACGTTAACAGCAGTAACATGGAATAAAACAAACCTCCATGGACACAAAAAATACTGTTCTCTATGACCACACTCAACGTCAGAAAGTCGAACATATCGGTGAAATACTGCCATACGTTCGCGGAGCCATACTTCCTCATGCATTCCGTGTAAAATCCATATGTCTTTGAAACGACACAATCGTATGAGTTAAGAGGCATAATAGACCAAATGAAGACAGCGATTGTCTTACCTGCGTAACCGCTCTCGATTCATGATTCCCTCGAAGTAGCGTTATTCGATCAGGGTATCGCAATTTCAGGCACGTTAACAGTGATATCGTTTCGACTGAATAATATCCTCGATCGACATAATCCCCTACATGGGTGAGATATAAAGTGAAAAGTTTGAGTCCCATATCCAAAAGACTTTAGATATTCCATCGTACAATATCTGCTTCAACATGTTCACAGACGAAAAGCAGATTTCATGAATTTTCCACTTTTCAATACTATGGTCCCTTTAAAATCTGGGTACTTCCTTAATACTACTGTCTCAAGATGAGGATTTCTACTGATTACTGTCCAGTTGTAAACCGATTTAAATTTCCGCGGGCAAGTTGCGGTAACTGAAGAAAGGAATGTCGGTTTACCTAAAAACAAATAATTCGTATCTGGGCAGGCGCCCCCGATTTTAAATATTTCTAAGACATCATAAAACTGTCCATGGACATCTCCGACAATCGTTATGGGGGCGGAAACGTATTTTACATTTGACTCTGTCATCAAGATTTCTTTCGTCTTGGAACAGATCTCTTTGATCACGGTTTCTGGTAGCAGTTGCCGTTTGTATAGTAAATCGATATAGTGGTCTAAATTTAACATTTAGGTTGTGAATATAAATGATATTTGAGAGCGAATATTGTAGCAAAGTCAGTTTAGTGTATGTTCTGCAATATTGATAAGTTACGATGGGTCGAAATGAGGTCTAGTGCCCGCAAACACGATCTCGGAAAGTACAGGTTCATTCAATGGTTACATGACACAATTCATAAAAGTTGTGAATATTATATACAAACACAGGTATAGTCTACCACATGGACTATCTGTAACTACAATGTTTCAATACTGTGACGTCTTCTTATCACTGACCATCTGCCTTTCATTTCCTGCAACAGTGCGGCAAAGAGCAGCAGAACTGACAATACTATGATCCAATCTCCCCACATCGCATACAGCGTTCCAACTCTGGCACGTTCACCCACTTTCAAGGATACCAATTTAATAGCATATTCCCATCCCTCTCCTACTGGTGTCGGCCGTTCGTGTGCAATTGTGAAGTCTGGATTGTAAATTCCTGATAAAGAGTACGAAGCACATCGGAAAAGCGTGAATCCTTGCTCAACAGCTCGATGGCGGGCATGGAGCGTATGGAGAGCTCCGGTAGCTCCTGCATGTGATAATAAATAGAAAACCATCAATAAAAAGTTCGTCAACTATATCAATGATAGATGATAATTACCCCAATTCCATGCAGGATTCAAAACAATTTGGGCTTTTTCCCTTCCAGCAGTCTTCGCCCAGCCTTCAAAATCCAAATCTAAACAGACTCCTATTCCGACCCGTCCCACGCCAGGAACTTCGACGACGGGCATACTCCCTTCGCCTGGGGCCGTTCCCGTCTCCACTCCAAAGACAGGATGTACCTTCTGATATTCATACAGCAGACCGGTCGGTCCAATCAACGCAAAGAAATTGCCTTGCACCATTTGTGACGGAGCTTGAATGGGCATGTAATAAGATATTCCCACAGTTGTATTATGCGTTTTAGTTATTTTAAGAATTCGGGCGAAAAGTATCTGTTTGCGGGACTCATCGGGCAATACGACAGCAGCTTCGCTCCACAAAATCAAATTTGAACCCCAACCAGCAACAATTCGCGTTTGAGTCAAATACTCAGAGGCGTCTGACTGATTAAACTTGTAATGACCCAATATACAAGAGGCATTAATACTTGTTCCAACCGGCGCGTAATCCTGGATGGGAGGGGTCCAAAACGGATTGAAAAAATGATTCGATTGGAACAAGTATTTCATGAATGATGAATGGAAGAATATAACTGTCGAAACGATAATGAAAATTACGGTCGGCCTAGACATCGCCCGGAGAAAAGGATAGATTATTTGAGCACCCCATCTACGCTTCTTTTCTGGTGCTTCATTCATCACTACATCATTCTGTATTACTTCAACGGACTCTACCTCGATAGGAGTATGTGCCGGATGCGCATCTTCTAGCAATCTTCTGTGTTCGATGTTTCCGGCAAGAGATGCATCTGAGTCCTCGTCGCTTTCGTAATTGCTGTTGCTTTCCGTCGGTTCAGCCACAAGAAGATAACCATTGCGACAGGGTGTATTATTCTGTTTATGTTTATGCTGGATATATTCGTACGATATCAATGACGCAATCCAAGCAACATAAAAGTTCAACGCTACAATGGTATGGAATTAAGGAACGGAAGGGCATTAATAAGATCAACTCATGAAACAAACCGTGTATTCCACCCATCGCTCCAATACCTCTCACCAAATCTTCATTCCTAACAGCGTAACCCCATAAAAACCAGCTACCTAACGGACTAGCTCTTGAGAAAAGAAAGCCACCCAAGGAAAAGAATGCAGGGAATATGAAGATTTTGAGCGGATCCGAAATGTGTTTGCAGTGAAATGAAAATAGATCGGCACTGAGTGGAATAAGGATAGTGCAGACATTGCAAAAGCACAACCATAAAAAAAGGATAACGTGCGAATATGCAGGCGGCGTGATGTCAGGTGTCGACCAAAAGTCTAATAAATTGCATTAAACAAAATCAGTGAGAGCTGACAGGGAAAGATCGAATAGGCAACAACAAATCCGAATACGATACCTTTGTAACCCAAAAACATGGCAAACGCTGTCAGCCACCAAGACAGGACAGCAAATCGGGTACTTCGATATGTTCTGCAGTACATAACGACAGGGACTAATCCAAACAATGAAGCTACTTCAATCGTCAAAAAGCCTTGTCCTAAAACCACTGAAGTAACAATCCCAACAAGCCATAAAAGATGATAAAACGGATGCGTGACATTAGGCAAGACAGCCGCTACTTCCGGCACTGAAGATTCAGCAGAGCCTATGAGCACTGCAGAGTTGTAAAGAGTGATTTTCTTTGCCTTAGCGTACAACGCCTTGATGTTGGTAACAATTGCGTAGAATACTGTCATCGCTGAGGCTACTTAGTTTAAGTGGGGAGGAAGATGCTGAATATAAATGATTAAAAAGACGGGGAATTATCGAGATGAAATTCCTTGGCATGACGACAGACGCAATAAATGAACAATAAGACTCGCGTTTCCATTCTGCGAATATAGCACGTGGCATCTTCAATAAAATTTATTCCTCAGCGGCGACGGCTGAACAGACCACTTTATATCCTGCCACTACCCTAAAACATTTGTGACCATTTCTTCAATATTTACACAAGCTTTTTGGCGGTGAAGAACGTTCGAAGGTGTCGAAGTTGCCAAACACAAGTAACAGCCAGAACGCAAATTTGCTGTGTTATATGTAGAGATTAGTAATTACCATCAGCCAAATACAAAAATAAAATAAAAACAAAATATTTTCACATACCACAATCGTCCAGTGAACAATACGGGCATTGACCAACTCAGATAAATCCCGGAACTCGGCTTCTTTTTCCTATTTTTCGTGAGAAGTTTAGTAAAAGATTGATTGTTTAAGGAAAAATAAAGAATGCACCCGTTGAAAAATTTGTTCCCTCCTAATGTCACCGACTTTGCGGACGAGATCACGAACACGAGTGGCAATATCTAAGAATTGTTACTCCATCAGCACCTAGTACATCACTACCTAGTACATCACCCACGTATCACATGTAAAAAACGTACCGTTCATTTTGCTGTGATCGTCGTCTGGAGCGTTCGCAGCATCTCCGATCACCAGATCCAAATGGAGTTTCTAGGTTTATAAAACAGAATCCGTTATTGACAACATCAGGAAACTAGAAGGTGGTCGGTTCAAGGACTGCATACCACTTTGGGAGCTTGGAACCATCCAGTACTGTTCGTTGATAAACAGATTTTGTGTTCTCCAGAGATGGTAGATGTGAATGTGAACCTATCAACGAGTAAAAATACGTGAGCATGATGAGTAGTCCACTCTTGCCTTTTTTGCGGGAGCTGAAATGTCCACTCCCTCCTACGGCCCAGCGGCCGGCCTACTTAGATCCAGGATTTCTTTCGAATATAACGAACCTTCCAGAGCTGGCACCTCTTTGGTTAACAATGCGATGCTTGGATTCGAATTCCTGATGAGCAAATTACACGTCAATTTTTCAGTTTCAAGTATCAAGCGATGAGTTTTGGAAATAATGAGCAATGGCGTACATCTACGACAATTTGAATTCCAATCATTGTATTTTCAAGATACTGCTGTGCACTCTCGGACCATTCTTCAGATCTATACGTGCCTGTTGATGTAAACATAACACGTTAGTAAACAACACAAAGAAGCATGGAAGACAATGGCAATTCGCCCGAGGAAGTTGCCCAAAATACAATAATTCATAACAGGAAATATATAAGGAGACATGGTATACCGAGTAACACCGTATCCTTCGGCAGTTGTTCAAGAAAGCACTTCTGTTCCGGGCCGTCGAGATAGAAATACAAAGCGTTCGATAGACCGGCGCAGGCGATGAAAAGCCATAGCACTGATAGAATATGTCTGGATGCCATTTGGTGAGTATGCCAATTGGATTTTGGAGTGAGAGTTGCGGACAGAAGATTGACTTTTCCCTACTGTGTATTTATCCTTTGCCAGTTTCCAGTTCCATTTATCTTCAGTGTCGACACGTGAATATCACATGTAATCCTTTTTACCCAGAGCCCCGCCAGTTTCCTTTCATATAATAATTAACATACTGATACTTCAATAATAGTATATGGCTCTACAAAGAGTAGGAGTAAATTCTATTAGGCTTTAGGCGTTCACAAAACAGATCAATATCTTTTACATTTGCATTGTAGAGTATCGGAACAATATCGCAACACATCCAGACTTGCCAACAGACAGTATCGTACAGAGACAGAACTCATTATCCGTACAATCTTTGATATCAACTACCAATGAGCCCGGTTTGAATTCTTTGCTTTCTTCCCAAATCATGAGTAATCATAATCACCGTTGAGAACGTTCACGCACTGCGCGTCTGACTCTTAAGATGCAACAAGTAATTCTCCTTTCTAGGAGCGTTGAGATTCGGAACTGTTTTCCTTTCATGGATTGAGTGACAAAAGACTTTTTCCGCTGTATTATATTCAACCGTTGACACTGTAACTTTAGGCCATCATAACCATGCAATTCTTTTGACCTTCGGTTTCCAGTGCCAACGGACACGTATATCTTATAAATGAACTCCATTAAAAGACTTGGCACTAAAAAGCTCCTTGAAGCCAAATCTATAGTTCCCACTCATGAATGTCTGGTATCCTCCTTTCACGGCAAGGAACTATTAAAATCGACATGGCTCTGAACCTGTGAGGATTCCATCCCTGCCTCTCGTATTAATTTAGACCGCCACCATATTCAGATTGATATAGGGTCCTGGCTATGCCGAGCCAATTGTTTTATAGATAGAATTGTATTTTGTATATAATTTTGGAAGGTCCCCGTCACTATGGTATTCGCTTGCATTAGGTTTTCCACATCAATTGCAGATGCTTGTAGACGGATGCGAACCTTGTCCATTAGTACTGGGGCATGCACCCAAAATTGAAATCTGACTGCATGAATCGAAACTACCGGCAGTGGAAGGTCGAAAACGGTAGCCACAAATTTGTTAAATGAAAGCACTAGGGTGACCGCGTTTACACGGTTATGATCTGGTGATCTTAATGACATTGTGTGTCAAATATTGCAAGTCACGGGAATGAAAATTTCACTGACGATATCACAACACTGTAAATAGTTAGACATTCAATTCACTCTTTTAGATGACAGCGAGTTTACCATCCCCAGGACACTATTATGCAAAACTCTGACCCTCCTGCCAATACGACAAGTCGGTCCTTCGAGAATTCGAAGTCTATTTCAACCGCTTCTCAACATTCCTATACGTTTGACGACAATTACGAATTCAGAAATGACATGAATGAAGACGACGAATTGCTATCTGCATTCCAAGCGACCCGAGATTCATCCGATGTTTCGAGTTGCGAGGTGGTACCCGCTGTCCCGTTTCCAATCGTCCGAGATAACTCCAACTCTAGTTTACACATCCCACATCCCTTCAGTTCTAGCCTGTTAAAACGCAGATCGAGAAGCCAGGGCCGCCCTTCTAGTCGGTTGAGGACATCTGATGACCATGAATCTACACCGCTGCTGCATCCGGAAGAACTGGATTCTAATTTCGAACCGCCAGTAGGTGGGCCTCAGTCCGATAGTGAGTGCAATACATCGTTTTTGAATGATTTTGGTTCGGACGCAGATCAAGACTTCGCCGATGTTTGCTTTAACCCCCGTATAGCCTCTGCTGGGATAGGATTTCGAGAATTGCAGGAATACGTTAACAAATTGTCTAAGGGTGAGCGAAAACCGTGGGCTACCTCGAAGAAAGCATCGGATAAGTTTGGTCAAGGCGCTGAAACAGCAAAAAGTCCGGATAGTCCTGAAAGTAAAGGACCGTTTGGCAGCAAAAGGAAGTACCGGTTTCCAGTGTTGGTAAGGACTCGATTCAAATTATCTGCTTGATAAATTTCGTTATTGATCCGTTGGCTGTCACACTCCGCAACCGGAATAGGGTTCAGAACAGGGGAGGAGGTACATGTTCTTTTCAATGGATGCTGGGGTCGTATACACTCAAAATCTGGAGCAGCTTATTGTTGGTGGATCGTCAGAACACTTGAAAGACCTCCCTTCTGTCAGTCCTGGTCCATCAGGAGCCCCGCCCCTCCAATCTCTCTTAACAACCAAAGCCACCTGGTGGATAGACGTATTATCACCGACTATGGAGGATATGAAAATATTGTCCCGGGTATTTCACATTCATCCACTCACGAGTGAAGATATTTTTCAATCAGCTCCATCATTCCCTATGTCACCGAAACTTGGCCGAGGCCGGACTCAAACGGCCGCTTCCTCCCCCGGCTACTTTGATACCTTTAACTATGCAACATGGAATTCAAATATCACTCTCGAAATGGAACCGGATACTGCCCAAGACACCCGCGAAAAAGTAGAAGTTTTCTCGAATTACTACTTTGTTTGCATCAAATCATTCGATCACAATCAATACTCTTCGACTTACATGAACCCATTCAATGTATATATGTTAATATTTGAGACAGGCATAATATCCTTTCATTTTAAACCCTGCCAACATCCAAAGAATGTGATAAAACGGTGCGAAAGTCGTCTGTCTTATTGCAATGCTTGCTTTATCTGTTGTACTAATTCACTTGAATTATAGAATAACACAGCTAATGGACTTTGGGTTCAACTTGACTGCTTCGTGGATCAATTATGCCCTGATGGATGATATTGTCGACGGTTACATTCCGGCAATACGCATGATAGAACGTGAAGTCGATGCCATTGATGACTTGGTATTATATCTAGAGTCCTGTCCAGGCAGCGAGCAGAGTGACATGCTCAGGCGGGTGGGTAATGCTAGAAAGACAGTTATGTTGCTGCTACGTCTGCTTAGTACCAAACCAGATGTGGTTAAGGCTCTTGTCAAGCGGGTTGGATTGCGCAGGGTCGGGAATGAAACCGCATTGTATCTTGGAGATATACAAGGTCTGTTTACTATCTCGGGCGACAAAACAATAATTCAAGACATGACATATCAACTATGTTCGTCGTAGATCACGTCATAACGATGCTGCAAAATCTGCAATATTACGACAAAACTTTAGCGAGGTCGCATTCGAACTATCTTGCTCAAATAAGCATTGAAATAACGCAGTCATCTGAAGCTGTGAATAACGTAGTTGCAAAATTGACGGCTCTGGCGTCGATTGTTGTACCGCTGAATCTAGTCACAGGATTATGGGGAATGAATGTAAGTACACTTTGCGGCACTTCTACAATATTCAAGGGCGAATTACTGACGAAGTTTCAACTGAAGGTGAAAGTCCCTGGACAGGAGGTGGATTCACAAACGTGGTTTTGGAGTATTGTTGGTGGTATGGTTGTCATGATATTTCTGTTGTTCTTGTGGGTCCGCAGAGGGGGAATTGTATAAACTAAAAAAACTGTAATGTAGGTCCCGGCCTTGTATTTTACTAATAGTATTGTATAATATACTAGTAGTGTACGTATTTTGAGTTTATTTACTTTGGCGTCATGAACAAACAACGAACTGATAAGGCACTATTTACAATGATATTTTATAACGCTTACATCTAAATTGAATATGGATTGAGTCACAAGTCTGTGGGGATCGGACAGAGGTTTCATAATATATGTTGATAGTTGTCTTAGTAAGTGGTGTCTGCGTATGTTCCGGGTTGCTGATTGCCGTTATTATTATTCTCGGAAGAATAACCATTATTTGGTGAAGATTTCACCGAATCATTGAATAGACAAGTTTGACCATTCTCGTAGCCTAGTTCACTTGATGAGCCAAACGCACTAATTACATACATTAAATAAAATTCAACATACCCCATTTCCTGGAATCCGAACCCGTGCTAGTGACCTCTGACCCAGTACATATAGGATAACTTACTGATTTCGCTCCTTGCTCATTTGCGATGAGACAAGATTTATTATTTTCATACCCCCAACGTCTGCCGTCAGGGCCGACTTCTGTCACAAAGCCGGTTTTACATACCGGAAACTCAGCTGTGTTGCCAGAATTGTTTGAGCCGTTTTGCGGATAAGAAGGGGCAGGATTTTTGGGCTGTTCGGCGGCTGGTAATTCATCGCAATACGGCAATGGTGCGGGCATGGAAGTGACAGCCAATGGGTAAAGCAATGCGAGAAAGATTTGGAATTTCATTTTTGCTGAATAAGTAATTGGAATAAAACGATTGGAGATTCTTTGAGATGAATAGTCTCTGTATTTGTAGTTTGATAGGAAGAAGCACTAATCTTTTGGAAGCCTAGGATGAAAAGTGAAAAAAGCTTGTTCCAGGAGCGGTGGATCGGATGATTAATTTCACTTAATGTAAGACTAATTCGGCAAGTGTAAACGAGCAAATAACATGATGCTATTGTGAATTAAACTTTCAGATAAATGAGGCAATTTATTCTTCATCAATAAGTTATTTAAGCCTTGCCGGTCCGCAGAAAGGACGCGACGGAAGGCGGGAAATAGAAATCCCGGTGACAGTGTCGGCGGATGGAGTGTACATCATGAAATTCATTTTCCTACATTGCAACCGGATTAATTCAAAGAAATAAGATTGATTTTAGAAGCATCGATTGTTAGGTCTGGATGCAGTCAAGAGGACGAAGAGCCTAGCAGATCTCTGACGGAAAGCTAGTTGTATGCAAATTCTTGTCGGCGTTAATAAGCAGTATCTCTATTTATAGATCCAACGCTAATAATGATACATATATTCTTTACAATGATTTATAATAGTACAAATACTTAATATACAAAGGCAAGGGCCAAAGTTGTTGGGGTTTCATAATCTTCTCTCCACTTGTGCATGGCAACCAACTTGTACACCGGCGAATCTTATTTCGCACTCCCAATTCGGGCCCTGCATCTCGGGGTGCTTAGTCCAATGATTTCTCTATTTTTAGGCATAATGCAAGATTTGCTATCTTCCCAACCCCAACGCCTACCATCAGAGCCCACAACTGTTACATGATTCCCTTTACATAACGGAAAATTTTCCCCCGGAAAAGTTTCTGCGTAATCAGGTGAAGAATTGATTGGTTTCGCCGAATCCTCAGTTCTTCCATCGTAAGTAGGGATTCTTCCTTCGGAGAACGAAGGCATCCCATGATTTTGACGTCCTGCATTTGTCGGACTCGACTTATAAGTTTCAGATGAAGCGAGAACAGGCGGGCCGGGGACGACATAGGTGGAGTTGTCAGTTTTGAAGATATCAAATTTCATTCCGGGAGAATCGGAAGTGGCCCATTGTGCAGAGGGAATCTGAATAGTTGATGGTCGTAATGACCCACTTCCTCCACTGATATTTATGTCACCGCAATTAACTATAAGCGAAGAAAATGAGAACTGTGGTTAGACAGAAGTTGCGATAGATTAGATAAATTAGACGCACCATAGAGCTCCACTAAAAATGGAATTAACGTTAATCAATGTATCTTTTCGCAGGTCAATACAATGAGCCTAACATACCACCACCAGAGAGGACTCCATGAAGTGCAATAATTTCAGTTCTCACAACATATCTTCCATCCTCGAGTCCGCTCGGAATTGCCACCGATAATTTGCCGTCACCTCTCTGCCCATCCTTCGGATTTCGGCGCATTAAATACTCTAATGCAGAAAGTTCGCGTCAGTGAAAACAAAACCTAAGCTCTAAGATTTTAGGTCTATCTATTTTTTCCTTACCGGTACACCATTTCTTGTCTTGGGAATTATATCCTTGTTGAAATATTTTGAACCATCCTGTAGGTCGGCCTTGATTGTCTGTTTTCGATAAATAAACCGAACAAGGACCTTTTAAGAGAGTCTGTTAGCTTGTAACGAAGATGAATTCAATTAAAAATATAACATACCAGCGTGAGATGG
Source organism: Paraphysoderma sedebokerense (assembly GCA_025602915.1). Classification (NCBI taxonomy): domain Eukaryota; kingdom Fungi; phylum Blastocladiomycota; class Physodermatomycetes; order Physodermatales; family Physodermataceae; genus Paraphysoderma; species Paraphysoderma sedebokerense. Next base: position 128,687 of record JAHLJZ010000028.1, on the reverse strand, counting down.
ATCTAAGATTTGATCATATTGGCTAGGACCCATATGATAGAATTGAAACTGAACAGTCGACCCCGCTAAGAAGAATGCCGTCAGATGAGTACCGGAAGCAGGAGTTTGATGGCTTGGGTATTACCTTTGATACCACAATTTCTTTTCGCAGGAGACTTGTTACCTACAGTGTTACACATTACTTGTTTATCAGTAATCCCCATTATCGGATTCATTTTTGGGTCCGGATGTGGTCTTACGCAGTCTTGGGACCCATTGACTGAAAAAAGATACGTATGGGCATGAATCCGATCAGCAAATTGCGATAACAGGAATAAGTTGAGAAATAAAGCCCCAATGGTAATCATTTTAATTTCTAATAAATGTCGTCAAAATCTAGTTCTTGAGACATTTCTGCCTCTTTTGTGCTTGGTCGATTCCGATGCGCCACTATTCGCGCACAAATTTAGGGCTCGTTTGGCAATTAAAGCCAATGTTGCATCTTGGGAAATTTAACTTCATTAAAATTTATCCGAAATTGACGCTATTACTTCCTATCTGTAGCTTTTACGTTCAATGTCAATTCCATAATAAGGTTTTCGCTGTGCATATGTCTACGATATTTCCTGGAACGGCAAGAAATATCTACCCTTCAAAAGTAAACTGGAACAGCAGATAAATACATTCTGAGCTGTAGATGATATACAGAACCGTCAAATTTAGAATGTCACTGTTTAGAATGGCGGGAAGGAGGAACAACTATCTTTAACAGTAAATAATGCTTTAACGACTTTATTGCATTTCTAATGAATATCTTTATATAAAGTATATGTACGATTAATTATATTTAATATTTCTGAATCGACCGTGCCCTAAGCCTTCGAACTTGTCCCTGTCTCGAATTATTTCGTGATTTTATGCTGGTGGGTTGTCTGCTGTTGCTGTTACCTGCTATCCCAGAAACAATTCTTGGCCCTGGCAGCTCATATCGCTCTCCCGCAGTGTTATTCCAGATATTGAAATGGAGACCCGGTGATGAGGCCGTCATGTATTGTGCGGATGGAATTTGAAATGTGGCAGGATTCAGAGAACCATTTCCACCTGTAATCGTGAGGTCTCCGCATCCAACTAACGGATATCAAATTAATATCAATGGAAGGAGTTTAACATGGATTAATACTAAGGGGCTTACCATAAAATTCTGCACCTGATGAGGAAAATCCAATGCATGATTAGAAAATGTCTGTGCCATACTTTCCTTGATCGAATTTGGCTTACCGGCATTTCTATTATCAGCTTGATGTAATCCAATGAGCTCTGCCCTTAGGATGTATCTGCCATTTTCTAATCCGGCTGGAATCTTTACACCCAATTGGCCGTTTCCACCGTGTCTTCGCATCAGATTTTCTGGTTTTTTGGGGATTTACGATTAGCACGTTAACACATATCAAAAGCAGGTTCAATCTTCAACGCACCCGTACAGAACTTTTTAGATTGAGAATTATAACCAGCACCATAAATTCGAAACCAACCCATTGGGTTACCCGAAGCATCGGCTTTGGATAAATATACCGAACATGGTCCTTGTGTTGAGAATTCAGTGAGTCAGAAACTTTTATGGGCAGCGGTTTTGAATTTTTAATGCTTGTATAAATACTCACCTTTGTGCGATTCATGTATAATTTGGTCATCAGCAGTGTTTCCGTGGTGAAACCATTGTAAGGTCAGCTTTTCTCCGGCTGATTAAATATGCGTTATTTTCCAGTACATAATGATATGATTACACTGACAGATTAACTCGGTCACTCACCATTCACGCCGCAAGACGATACCGCCGGAGATATACCCGCGTTACACATTATTTGCTTACTTCCGATAGCTCTAACTGATATAGGATTCATTTTCGGGTTAGCGTGCTGGCGAACACAAGACTGACTTCCTTTGATTGAGTGTAAATATGTGTGCGCACTGCCAGAAGACGCGAGTACGGAAAGTGTAATGAGGATAATCAAAATCTTCATATTGCTGCTACAGGAATGAAAATTTCGGGAAGATATTTGTGAGCTTTTATATATCAAAATAGGCAATTTTAAAACTACTCTGAAATCATAAAGATACAAATTCGCCGAGGAAAGCCATCGGGACGCCAAAGGCGGCTACTCATCCGAATAGCCGATTGGCAGATCAAAGTTGAAGGTTCAGTCACTGTCTTTTCATTGCTTCTATTGGTGGAAAATTGGTAAATAAAAATTTTCGCATGCGGATAAAAATTTAACAGTACGCTTCACGATAGTCAAAGTACGGATAATCCACGAAGATGGCACGGCAAAACTTTACCACTGAATCAATTCACAGTCACGTGTCATGAAAAACATACCGCAGAAAGGATACGGAATCTACAAAATATCGCATGCTGCAACACAGTATGTCGCAGGACAGAGTAAAAAAGTACACATACTCTCAGACTCCGGAGTCTATTGATATCACATTTGAAGTTCCGAAAACGCTCTCAGGAAAGGATGTACTTTTCGATTTGCAGGAGAATGGAACGAAACTGAGAGCAGGTTGGAGAGTTGATGAAAACACCGAGTGTGTTGTTGTGATGGTATTGGGTATTTGACACCGTAAAAAATTGTTTATTTAATCTGACAAAAGTCTCGATTTTAAAAAACAGGGAACGTTGTTTGCTGAAGTGGATAAATTTGATACATTGTGGCAATTCGAATCTCTTAAAACTTCCAAAGTCATCACGATTCATGCAGAAAAAGCGAACCATGGATTGCAATGGCCCGTCTTGATATCATCTCCATTGTCAGCTCTACCGGAGCCTCTCCCGGAATCAGATATTAACGAGTACGAACTGGAAATTGATCCAATATCGGCATTCTCTTTATCGTCTTTCCACAGTGCGGCAGGTAATCATGATTTGGAGTTATTGTATTTGACTTATGCTGCACGAAAAAATCACATTCGCAGCATTTTAAAGCTCGCAGCTTATCATGAGATTGGTCAGGAGACTGACGAAAGAGTTCCATTAAAGCGGGATCCGAAGAAAGCGTTTTATTGGCACCTAAAGGCAGCAAATTTGGATGATGTATATTATGTTTCGAATGAGGCTTCAAATCCGTCTTCGCCGACTACGAGAAATGCGGATGCCGAACCAGTAGCTACCGCGAGTTTCGATGTCCCTATTCGGCGCTGTGAAGAACAGATATCGATTGCAGAGGCCGCTTATGTAGTCGGAACGGCATATGCTTCTGGTGACGGTGCAGAATGTAGCGGCGACAACGCACTGGAATGGCTTCATAGAGGTATATCCATACTAGAAAATTACATCGGTATCCCCTCCGGGTTCACTTCCCCCACAGTCGGTCCAACTCCTGATACGATAGACACATCGAAGATTCCCATACTACCAATCTCACTCTTTGACCCCCAAACCAAGCCAACATCACTCTATATTTCCATGATTTTTCAGTTGGCCCTCATTTACCTTACTCCGCCTCCACCTAAAACGACTGATCCTGCAAAAGCTTATCATTATTTCGCTATCTCTTCTCAGCTAGGACATGCAGCCAGCTTGTACAATCTAGGTGTTTTGTTGTTGAATGGATGGGGCGTGGAACAAAACGTACAGACGGCGGTCAAGTTACTAAGACGTGGTATTAACTTGGACAGTTCTGGAAAACTAACTTTACCAGAAGCTTTAAAAGATTTAAGTGAGGAAACATTGGACATGGTTGAAACTGGAGAGGCAGTTTTAGATTTTTCTGGTCGCTCGGCGGAATCCAAGGAACCAGAGAATCAATTACCAAAAACGACGTCTTCAACACCTCTTATCAAGCCGGGACAACCCCTGTCGTCTTTGTCAATGAAGGCTTCGCTTACGTCACCTCCATCTGTAAAAGCGAGCGATAACCAACTACCGTCACCACCTGCACCCACTTCAAATGGCGAAACACGTAGCAAGAAGAAAAGGAGGAAGAGGCGAAAAGCTAAATCAGATGATAGTTATTCTAGTTTCTTTCCGTTCGGATTTGGTATTGGTATCATCAGTTTTGCAGTTGCAGGTTATCTTTACTACAAGAATTCACGAAAGTGATGTAATGGAGACCACAGATAGTAGATAGTAAAATTAAGGATAGCATGAGCTAGCGTTATATAGGTTTAGGAAATAAATAAATTTTGCCAAGCATACTGATTCGGGTACATTAGCGTTCAGTTGACTCAGATATTTACAACAATGCTTTACAAACTTCCTCTTCTCTCTGAATTTTCCTTCCGTTTTAGTTTCCTAACGTGAGGCTGGTCTCCGACACTATCCGTTGATCCAACAATATTGTCAGCAAACTCGTGTAATGATTCAGATGAATGTCTCGCTTTTTCTAAATTAGCACCGCCATATAGTAACCCCACATTACTTTCTCGCTTCTTCCCTCCTCGCGAGGGCACATCCAACTGTTCCGTCTCGGGTCTTAAATTTCGTTCGGGGGCGGCAATCTGATTGACCTCCTCATTTTTAAATCTAGCAACGACAACCAGTACAATTCCAACAGCGACCACTCCACAGCAAATCATGCCAACAAGCGGGTAAGATCCTATACTCAAACTCCAAACATTTTCTCCATTCCTTCCACTATCCGCGTTAGCACTCGCCACACTGACAGACTCTAATACACATGCAATGATGAATCCCATCAAGTATCCCAAAAGGAGGGTAACATATCCTACAACATTTTCCACCCGCGAGATGAGAGCCATCACAGTGGGCCACGTCAATCCGATGACACCACATGAAACTGCCAACATTGTAAGGTTTGAGGGATGGAGGTAGACCGTGAATAAAACGAAACCTGGTAGGGATATGATTGGAAGGATGCGGTTGAATAACTTGACCGAGGGAATCAAGAGTGAAAAATAAGAAAAAATCAACGAAGTAAGGAGGAGGCAAGCTGAGAAAATGCCAGATTCCCACTAGACATTAAAATCTGTTAACTTGATATCCGCAAATGCTCAACTCCGGTTATCCTGAAACATACCCAATGAAACCAATAGAGTTCCACAATCGCTTCTAAACACATTATGAAAGCTAAATATGCTCCCAAGATAAGACTGAGACCAACTGTAGCGGTGATATTCCCGATATATCGAAATCTATCCTTCAAAACCTTGATAAAACTGCCGGGTGGGATAGCTCGAGAAGGGTGTACAAAGTACACGGCAGCAAATAGTATCACATGGAATAATAAAGACGTCAATGTCTAAATATTTATAGTCAGTTAACAGGTCAAAATGGGAAATGGGGAAAAAGGAAAGTGCGAATGCTCACCAAGTTATTCATGTCGGATGGTTGTTGTATAGCGATCAATGGAAGACCCATGGCAAGGATATACCCTAACGGAAATCCTACAAAGACAAAACAAAAAAACCGATAACAGATGAATACAACATTTCATTCGACTTGTATCCTTCTAGTCATTCTTACCTGTCATGATCAACTTTAAACTTCTACTTTTATTTGGAGAATTCCCACTGATTCGAACGACCAAAAGTAATACATAAGCTTGTGCCAAGTACACTAGTAATTGTCCGATATAATAAACTGTGTATCGAGATTGCGCAGAAGGCATCAAATGTGACAGATAACGAAGAAGACAGCCGATAAATGAAAACGTCGTCGCTTGGGTTAACTACGAATACACCAATTCCACAAACCCACAAAAAAGAAAATAGCGTCAAGTTTTATCTTTCTCGTAACGGAGCATTCATTAACATTCGACAAGAAGATTCAAAACATACCGAAACTTTAACGCTATCGAACAACATTGAATAAAGTGCCCACCACCCCGTCACCCCCACCACGATATTTCCACTCCATAATAACACTTTCACAGAATACTCACTCGACTCCAAATACCCCGCCAATATAGCGGTACTCAGTGACCCAAAAAACGAATTAAAAGTGTTCAATGTCAAATAAAAAAACAGTAACCACGGTAAAAACCATTGAGTAGAGTACGCATGGGCTGGGGATGAGGGAGATTTGGAAATCGGGATGTTGATTGAATCTGGTGTTGGATCTGGGATGGTGGTGGTGATGAGTTTTGGCTGGGTGGGTGGGATAAGTGGGGATGATAGAGAATGAGTGGATTGTCGTCTTGTATCGGGGGTTTCTTGGGATGTGGATGCAAAGTGGTTGATGAAATTGGTATCTTCTTCTGAGGGCTGCATAATTGAGAGAGGTTGAAAATGACGGCTCGAGAGTGAAAAAGAGAGTGGGTGAGTAGTTTGTATGTTGTTGATTCTCAATTGTTATGTTGTCATCACTCTATCGTTTATTAGTAGTAGAGATGAAAGAAACTTCATCTATTCTACTTTTCGTCACGTCAGTTTGCCCGTTTGCCTCGTCACTCGCTCAAAAGTCAGAACGCTCCTCCATCGACGAGAGCGAGGACCGAGCGTCGTAAATTGCAGATGTGACGGTACGATGAGCGATGACTGAAAACCCTATTCTATTTGGATATCATAGGTCATGACAGTATATTTACAGATTTAATTCTTCTAAATTAGAACGTAGAGAGCGCAAGAAACCAAATGAGGGCCAACACTTCAAGATGTTCAATTCTAGATTAAGCCGCGAATTCGAATTTTCAGCTTAATAAAATTGTAGAAATTCCAGATAACATTTTTCATTTCCAGTATTTACTTACAGAGTTATCAAAAATATTTAAACACAACACATCATACAACAAAAGTCTAAACAATTCATGAGATAAATTTTTCTACAGAAACAGAAAAAGAGAACAAACACAACTAAACTAAAATCCAACACTCATATTGACATTGAATACAATCCACTCTTTTTTTTTTTCTCTGATTTCGATCTTCACGGGGGTAAATGTACAAAAGGGGGATCGAATAGTCGAAGTCGAATCAAGGTTCCAACTGTAAGGAAATAGACATGTAACAGGTAATTTGATAATACATCTTTTAGAGAAACATAACAGTTATTCCACAATATTAACACGTCGACCATAAACTCACCAAAATGTTGGGAATAGTAATCACCAAGATGGGATAACACCAAACTGAATCAAAAGAAAAATATCAAACATAAAACGTTTGATAGTCACCGAAAGTAACCACAAAAAGAGAAAAGGAAAAAAAGGGAATTAAACCATTTGAACACAACTTCCTAATCCCAACACCACATTTTCCAATTTGAATAACCAACTTTTGCCGGTTCTATATACAACTCCGTCACTTCTAACCAATAAAATAGGCAACTTCAACGCCGGATTATCATTGTCGATATCAATGTCTAATGATTTACCGTCGAACGGTAAATTCACGACTCCAGAGTTAGTTCCTGATCCGGTAGTTTGGTAAAACATATCCTTTTTGATGAATCGTTTGACGTCGGTCGATGTCGCGATGAAGGAGGAGTATTTTTCTTTTAACACGAGATCTTTTTCTTCCGTGGGGGACGAGGTAGAAGAGGCAGATACAGATTGGAAGAGAAGTTTAAAGAGAACAATATCAGGGGGCATGGTGAATTCGATGGTGGAATCAGATTTTAGTTGACTCGAACATTTAATGTCGGCCACGTAAACTTGGATATCGTGTTGAAGAAAACTCGTTCCATCTAATAAAACTACCCGAGACGCATCGCCACATTGGTTGCTTGTATCTCTTACTCGAACATCATGAACCAACGGTATCGGGTGAAGAGGTGGGAGAGGGGCACTCGCGATGGCTGAAACTGTCGCGGGGGAGGTCGGCGGAGTAATATGTGATTGCATGCTACCGGAGGAGTTACCGATGCCGAGGTTACCACTCGAGCGATGCATAGTCGCCGGTGTAGACAGACTACGTGGTCTAACGTGGGATTGCATCTGGTGAGACTGATTTCCGATGGGTGGTGTGTTTAACGATTGTATCGGAGACGAATCCGGGGTTTGTTTAAACACCGAAGAGTTATTTCGATCCAAGTCGTCCGACGCGGTAGATACGGATAAATCCTGATGGGCATTCACCGCCGTCGTGACTCTAAAATGAGGCGGGACATACACATTATACTCTGTTTTATCTGTACCGACGACAGTCCAGACCGCTGCTTCCGTCACATCCACAGTCAACCATCCTTTACTGCCTTCAGATTTCTTGGTTTGTCCAACCGAGGAACTGTTTTTTCTCTTCTTATTTTCTTCTTCCCAGGCTTGGAATCTAACGTTGTCAGGATTGGCAAACATAACGCCAACAGTGTCCCCAACCAACGATAAAAATGCACCAGGGTACTCTGAATCGGCGAGTTGAAACGCAACTTTATGCAGTTGAGATACAGGATCATTCACTTGATGTTGCGACGACGATATCCCGGTGTGACTACCTCCCACGTACCCGGACGGTCCGGTCCGCGTTGCAATATGTGATAACATGGGATGATTAGGTAACGGATCCAACATTAACCGAGAATCGTTTTGTTTCGCGTGAGCACTACCATGATCGGCGTATACATGGGATCGAGTAGGATGGTACCGACCTTCGGCCAAAACGGCCAAAGTACCCTTTTCCACTTTTCTAACGATCAATGGTCGAGATTTCAATCCCGTGACTGGATCCACCAAAATAATCGTCTGGTTGTATTGTAACACCATCGGAGCCGAACATGATTTCATGCTATCCAGGGCGGTGGGTACACGGGTGTAATAACCGAGTTGCGATTTTTCTCTACACTCGGGACAATCGCAGGTAGGTAATCGAACAAAACTTGAGGATCGTTCGTACTCTTCGATGATTTGAATCTGGAAACTGCTCCAGGCGCCGGTACTACAGAGGAATCGCGCTTGTTCTGGGGTCGTGGCACCGGGGAATACATGCGTCACAAAATTCGACATCAACAATGATGGATTCGTTGATGTTTTGTTGGCATGGTTGGCAAGTTTGGCAGAGACAGATGATGTCGAGTCGAGCGGATTCGAGTGGGAAAGTAGAGACGCGGGGATAGGAAATGTTGTGCCGGTAGTGAGATATTTAGTCGACACAGTTTGGCAACGGATACGATTGAATATAGCGATATTGGTTCCATTATATATGTACACTGAAAGAATAAAAGTCACGTAGTGGGTGAACAACATGTTGATGGACCGATTAAACTGGATATTGTGATCAAAACAAACCTAAATTTACAGAGCCGCTCAAGCCACTGCTGGGGAGATTGGTTCCAGTTTGATTTGGCTTTTTCTTGGTCGGTTTCGATATGACTTTGATCGGCTTCGATTTAAAGATGGACAACAAATGACTTGTTGTCGGATCAATAACCTAATAGAGAGGTTATCAGAACAAAATCTACGATGGTTAATGAAAGCAGTAGAAAAAGAAATTACCTTTAAAATGCATTCGAATCCTTTTCTTCGTTCACTATCACTCACCCAAATATTTCTAAATCCCCATCGTTCCATTGGGATATCACCGCAGTAGTTTTCGCCGGCATACTTTTCAGCGTATATTACAGTTGCCTTGCTATCTTGGTTTGAATTTTCTGTATTTTTCGTCGGGGAACCGGAACTACCTTCTATGGTGTTGCTGACGCCAGCATCACCTTGACCGGTTAACGGAATACCCATACAGTATTCGACTTTTTTATCGAACGTCGCTGCGTCGCCGACTTGTAAGATGTTTTTGGGTGAGGGGTAAATATTTTTGGAAAATATGTCTTCGTAATTCGAATCGGAAGATGAAGAGCCGGATGAGAAAGGCAACGGGGATGAAGTAAAATCATTGATTGTGTTGCTTGTTGAGAATCCAGAGTGCGAGAGAATAACGGCTTCGCCTCTTTCCGCCCAGGAAGGATCATGGTTGATATGAGGATTGGTAGAATACATTGCATGCGATGGTTGCGCTCTATTGCCTCCTGCGGGACGTGTTGACGTCCCATGTCCGCCACCGGACGATGGAGATGGAATATAATCTGCCATGTACAATTGTAAATACGGTAAATGCGAATGTGGTGGTGGTGTAATCGATAAATGAATAGGTGAATTAGAAGATGGCGTCTGCGAGGGCGGATGCGAAAGAGGGTGGGAAGGAAAAAACGGACATCCCAACAAGGACACTTGAGGAGGCGGGCAAAGAAATCTAAAGATAAACAAGCGTTTCGACGTTATTTCCACTACCATGCTGCAAACGAATTTCTTTCACCCTCCTTACCTCTTTTCAGTACCGTAACTTTTCTGCGCCACTTTGGGTGTATAAAGCGTCACCTTCATTTCTCCCCATTTCCATTGCCATTTGTCATCTACGGCTCTAACGTCTTCGTCATTCATTTCTATTTTTTCTATTTCAATCTGAACGGATCCCGTTCCACCTCTTTTCATTTGCGCCCACCTAATGATAAGATTTCGTTGATGGTTATGCCAACAGCCAGTTCGGTGACAACTCATTTGATCGTCCCAGGTTCCATGGAGAAGATATTTTTCAACGACATCAAACAAGGCAGCAGTTGACAATTTCGTGGCTTTGAGTTGAACAGGTCTACTTGTATGGACGTCACTAGATTGTAGAGATACCGTTTGCGTAGGAGGAGTAGCGTAAGCGGTAATATCAGACGGCGAGTGGGTATTGGAGACTTTGCTCGCTTGAGTGTGAAACGAATGACGTTGGAGTAAAGGTGGGCGAGCTGTAGATTGGGAATCGGCACTCATGGCAAGGTCATTGTCAATGTCAGCGTTGAATGTGGAACTTTTTCGACCATGGATAGGACCTGCAGCGGTGAAGGAGTGACGTCGTCCCAATCTCGGAGACTGGACGTCATTCTTGAAAACTGGTTTGTTGGACAAATCGAAATTATGAGACAATGCCGCCGGATTCGTCGCGTTCCCAGAGAGTTGCAAGGACTGTGGGGAAATAGCTGAACTGGCTGCCTGTGCGCCTGGTTGATTGAGATACGATAATTGGTAAATTGAATGCGGAGGAAGAAACGGGTGCGATGTAGGGACTAGACCAAATGTGTCTGAGCCTTGCGACATCGCGTATTGTTGGTTCGGAAGGGAAAATGGGGGTTGTAAGAGGTGTGATGAGGTCGATAGTTGATTATGAAGCGATTGCTGGTCAAGGTGCCCCATCGATTTCAGGGTCTGTTCAGCATGCGCATTTTCCGCGGAACCCGGATAGTCTGGAGAACCACGTTCGGCTTTCACTTGCAAGGCGTCCAATTCCGCCTTAATAGCAGCGTTCGATGGGTCTTGCATATATAATCCTTCTCCCATATACAATCCTCCCACTCCAGGGAAAACTCCAAAGGTAGGGGAGGCCAAATCAAATGGGAAATATGCGTTCGCGGCCAAGTGATGTTGAACGACTTCAGCTGCGGCGGCGGGACCAGCGTTCGCGTCGGTAGATTGTGAGGAAGCCTCGGAGCTGGTATCTTGTTCGGGTTTTGGAGCTTGAGGCTGTTCGGTGGATTTATTTAACTTTGGGGAATGACGTACAAGCGGCGATTTCCCAGAGGACACGGCGCTTCCGTGTGTCGGTCCGTTTCCACTTGTCCCACCCAAGTAGCAGCTTTTGGTTCTTCGTAAAAATGGCGAAGTACTGGGACTGTGGAGAGAGCCGCCATCAAATAAGAAAGGTGTAGAGTCGATGTTGGAAGCAAATTTAAAGGGATTTCCGGAGGCAGACAAGTCGCCGACATTGCTGTTCGGGCTCAGTCCAAGTCCGAAAGAACTTTGCTGTGCAATCGAAGAATTGACGGATGCTATGAGTTGTAGAATGGTTGAGGTGAGTGTTTGCCGGTACAGAAATGAATGAAGAGGGGTAATACAATACCAATAGACGAAGTGATCGGAGCATTCGCAGTCTTTTGTTGGGTCTGTTGAGCGGAATAGGCCGAAGCTGGATACATGGGCTGCTTAAACTGATGGTTCTCAAAGGACTTTTGAGAGGTTCCCAACTCAGTCTCGGTCTTTACGGAAGTAGAGGTTTGCTGGGTGTTTTGTCGAATGCGTTTTGGATGGGGAGGGCGAGGCGACTGAGCGGTCGTGGGCTGGGGGTGTGACCGGCTGAGTAGGGTAAGAGGAAGGAGTGATGGTAAGACATTAGATAGAAGGTGAGTAGAGAGATAGGAGAATTCATACCTCTGGCCGATTCCACTATGTACATTTTCTATGTGGGCACTATGATCAGATGACATACTCGTATCATCACTTTCCTCTGTCTTGACAATATCGGTGCCACGTACTGACACCTTGCTCGATTTTTCAGAATCTAAATCTACAGTGGAAGCATCACTGCAATCGTCTGCAGCTTCCACCTCACATTTCTCTGTTTCGTCTATTATTAGAGCAGGTGCGTTCGTCATATCGACATCCTCATTAGAATGACTCTGCGAATCGGTATCGTTCTCCCGGGCTGGGGCAGTAGCCAAAGTAGGGTTTTCATTCAGAAATTCGGAACACAGAGAATTCCAATTCACGTTTGAAGCGTTTGGCATGATTGAGGACAGGTATTGAACCGCACTCAGCGCATTCGCATCCGCTGCAGAAGAAGGGACTGTGGTGGCGACCGAAGTGGAAACTGACATTGGGAGGTCGAGCATAGCGGGAAGCGGACTCGAATTGGGTGGGGTTTGCAGTTGAGAGTGATCCGGACTGGATACGTTGAATTGAGACGCGAGTGCTGCCAAGTCGTAGGTGGATGACGCGGGTTCCTTTGAGACTTGACTCTGTTCGGATGGATTTTGAGTCGCTGAGTTGAATGACGAAGCAAAATATCCTTGGTCAGCCAGAGGGAATGTGTTGGCTGCGGGACTATTGAGATTTAAAGATTGCTCCCATAAATTTTGCAGAGGCGTGATTGGCACACTGAATGTTCCTGTCTTTAAGGATTCGTATGCGGAGTCGAGCGACACGCCAGTCGTAGGATCCGCCGTTAGGGGTGTAGAAGCAGTGGAGTCTGGAAGGACGAGAGACGCCGAAGGTATGGCAATCTGTTCAGGAGGCGCCTTCCGTTTCCGGAGAGACATTGACGAAGATGAAGACATATTTATGATGGATTCAACTAGGCAAATCTGTTTGCGATTGATGCTGGTGTTGGATGGACACCAAACAGGGCTGGATGCGGGGGGCGAGGTACAGAAAGCGCAACGGAGGATTGTGTTAGGAAGAGATTAGAAATTTAAATTGAGTTACCACGCACAATCAAAAGCATCGAGATGCACGGAAATATAACAGCGGAAAGGAAAAGAATGGAAGAACAAGAATTCTTGCGTTTGCCGACAGGTTGCTGATTGATCATCAGACGGGCTTGTTTGGCCGGGTGAATCCACAGCTCGGTCAGGCGTTTGGGTAGGGCAAGAATGACATCGAAAAAGGATAAAGAGGCAAATCAAACATACATACCACGTCGACTGAATTTACGGTTAGTAGCAAAGCAATTTGGGGCCGACGGGATATGGGGTTCTGTATGTATACGGGACGGAAAGCCGAGGGCTGAAGGGGAAGGGGAGGAGCGGTTAGATCGGGGTCATAGAGGGCGAGTCAGCAAATCAGAGCAAGGGGTGGTCCGAGAGTAGGGGCTGAGCCGAGAAGGGGACAAAGAGCAAAATTACCGTCGCAATAATGAATGAGGAAATGCAATGGCCGAAGGTAGTCAGATTGCGGGATAGAGCGAGAGAGAGAGGGAGGGCCGGAGGGAGAGAAAGGCGAGTAGGAAATGAAATGGAGTGGGCGAGGCAACAAAGCAAGGGGCGAGCTCGACGGGTGGTGTATTGGGGAACGTGACTTTCTCTGCAGAGTGAGTTTCAACTGGGGATTGATCAGTTGTGCAGTTGTATTAGTGGGATAGAGGGATTGAGGGATGACAACAACAGAACAACCACTGCTGGGAGTAGAGAGGGGATAAAGAACAGCGGGTGGCAAAAGCAGCAGCAGCAGAGAGGGAATGAAGGAAGGGCGATCTTTATCCATTCCACTGGGCAATGCATCATATCACGGCTGGCTGCTCTGATCTATTCCACCCCAGTCCAGCGAAAAGAGAAAAGTCACGCGTCGCCCGCCAATGTTGCACAGGCTGCGAGGGTTCACCTGTTCACCACTGTTCACCACTGTTCACCACTGTTCACCACTGTTCACCACGCCCAGCCCGCATTCACCTCATTCTCCCATCAATCTGAACGCGACCACTCAGCGACCACTCGAGGACCGCTGGAACGCGTGCATCCACTGATTCCACTGTGTATCCGCACAACATGCTGAACACACATTGTTCTCGCTTTATTGACCTGTGTCACTCTCCTCTAATACCTGCTACCTCGACCCCATCTGCCCTGTGCGTTTGACTCTGTTGTCCAACATACACATTGTGTATGACAAATTTCCCCCGCTTCTCACTTTGCGCAACACTTCATGAATGATCATTGTATTATTTAAAATTCTTGCTCTCGGATCTCATTAGAGTGAAACCACACGTCGTTTAGATCATGAATGCACTAATGCCTGTTACATCCTTCATGGATCACAGACCTCTGAATGACCCAGTGGTCTGGCTCTCTTGAAACCAGTTTGAAAACTCGTCATTCATTACGCTTAATAATCTAAAATATCCATGTCGACCAAAATTACTTCACTGAGTTCACTCTCACTCTGGCAGGGACAAGCATAACAGTGCTCCCTTCGCGAATATTTTTCCAGTAGTAGCCATCCTCAAAATACACACTCACTTCTGTTTTACCTTTCCCCTCCAACTCTTCCTTCCAAACTTCATCTCTCACCGTTTCCTTCCCCGCCTCAACTTTCACCACATTCAACACCCCACCGTTGAACGTCTTGTCACGTCCAAATAATCCAGGAATAAGGTAATCGCTGTTCTTCAATCTAAGTGCAACGGTATACTTACCCACAGCATACGATGGGAGGAAAAAAGTTCGATTCAATTTGAAATCTGGTCGAGCAGTGCGGTATTCCCCGAGCAAAAATCGTTTGGAAGCGGCTTTAGAGTTGGATCCGGATCCGGAAGTAGACGTCGGGATCAATTCGAGTTGATAAAAATAGACATCGGGTCGATAAGGGCCCTAGTTATGTTTTCAAAATTGAAATATCAGAAATCAATATTCATTTTTGTCATATTCATTGTCGTCCTTTGCAAATCACTCCTTTGCGCCTTCCACAGTCTGCTCATGTCTGCTCCCAAGACTCCTCAACTTTTCCTCTGCAGGCCCTTGTCATGATGCCGAGACCTAATACAAACCGCGGGATTAAACCATCTAAATTTATCTTGCACATCTTTTGCAGGGTACTGTACGTCGATCGTCACTTGGAATGGACTATTCGTCAAAACTTCCCCCTGCGAATCCTTCCTTGGCACGGTAAAAGTGGCGTCGAGAGTATCCGATTGTTTTTGTTCTACAGAGTACAAAGGCCCAAAGCGGTATCATTTATTTCAAAACAAATGATGAAAAAATAATCGAGTCAATTATTTTGTACGAGTCCAAAGATGTCCAAAAGTCTGTGTAGATATTAGATAACCTTTGGCAGGTGATGAGTCTGATGACTGACAGTGACGAATGACAATAATGACCCAGAGACTCTTGACTCTTGACTCTCCCGGATCAAATACCAGATCAATAAAAGGCCGGAACAATTTTCTGTCTTGCTCCTTCTTTTTCCCAATGACAAAACAATAACACAAACTCGCAAAAATAGAACCGGAAACTACAAACCTGATGTAGAAATCAATATCAACACCGTCAACACCAAAGACAGTACTCGTATGTTCAACATTTGGACTATAACTTTCACCGCCAAGAATTGAAAAGCTGAAAACACAAGCGTCTACAAGTACTTGTCTGAACTTTCCCCTTTTTTTCCAGTGCCCCAGTCCAAAACTTTTATCCATTCCTTGTTTCCACAATCCACGATCCACATGTTTCAAGATTCCACATAATAACAAGTTCACACTTAACAACACCACCTTGCTATTTCTAAATTCCCGATTTCCAATCCCCAATTCCGATTTCCAATTTCCAACGTGTAGCATTGTGTAGCATGTGTGGCAATTGAACTCAATAAGGGGAAGAAGTTCTATTCTCTCGTTCTTGGCGAATCGGCGACACGCGAGCGACGAAAAAAGGATCGCCAGTCGTTCAGTCGTCATTTTCGTCACGAGTTACATAGTAGTTACATTGTTTAGAATGTGTTTAGAATATTGTTTAGAATGTGTTTCTTCTCTTATCGCAGCTTATCATAATACTCGTATCTTATCCTTCAACCTTCTCGGTCTCTTGCTCTTCTCGCCTTTCTCTCCTTTCTCGCCATTTCGGACCATTCTCAGTTCTCGGTACGCAGAAAAATTAAAAAAATACCAAGGATCGACAGATTACAGGTCGGTGTACGGCATAATTCATCAAATTGTCAAATTGTGACATTATCAAATTGTGACATTATCAAATTGTGACATTATCAAATTGTCGATCCAGTTAATTCCAATATATACTAACAGAGTGTTGTTGATTTAATTTAGTACAAAGAGACCGAATTTCAGAGTTTATAAATGGCTGTAACTGCATCAGATAGAAAAATTAAGAAAACGGTTACTTGATGACTTCATGACTAGATGAATCGATAACATGCAATCAGACCACACCTCTGACCACATCTCTGACCTCAGCACACCGTGGAACCTCATGTATACACCATTAACGTAAATGTAAAACAGTTGTATAAAGTATCTAAACCCACCTGTCGCCCTTGACCGCGAAACACGTCGCACTGTCGCACTATAATTGTCGCGCCACCGAGAGATAGTTCACTGTATTCACCGTCTCTGCAAACAATTTTTTATTTAACAATCAATCTACTTTTGTTTCCCCATTTTGTCCAAAACATGCCGTCCCACTTTAATCTATCAAATTATACCAAAATTTAAGTACAATTCTCCACCATAACCAACCCTCAAACTAAACCATACCACCCACATTCCGCCTTACCCCAATCACCAACCCTTCACACCTACCCCACCAATCCCACTATCCAAAAACTAAAAAACTATAATACCTCTCGAGCGGGGAATTGAACCCCGGTCTCCCGCGATCAATGTTAACTTAACGTTATTGACAGGCGGGGATACTCACCAATATACATAGTTTATGCGACGGTTCAAACAAGGATGCGACGTGTGCGACGTTTCGCCTGGGTTCGGGATACCTCCGTATAGCGTTCCCATGCGACGCGTCCACTGTTTTGTCCTTATAAATCAGTTTCCTCCATCCCAGTTCATTCATTTACTTTTCTATTTTAAGATCATGTTTTCCGACGATCATGATCATGATTCTGATTCAGCGGAGCCCCTCTCCGCCCCTCCTCCCTATACACCGCCCCCGGAAACTACGACCACTCCGCCCAGTCCCGCGGAGAAAGACAACAACGGTGTTTCCTCCTCTGCTCAAGCTACTCCGGTGGTTTGTGCCGTTCAGCGAGCTGCCATCGCAACCGTTACATCAATGCCTTCAGTAAACGATTCCATGGTCTCGGAGAATCCCCTCGCCGCCAATTCCAAGAAGCTGTAAGTTGCAAATTCTATCCAATTCCACGTGTCTCAGTTCCTCCACTTAATAACACATTTCAACGCTAGATGGAACTCTCAAATGAATCAGCTTCGAGAGGCCGCAAAAGAACTAGATGCGATGAAGCGGGGCGCACTCTTTTTCGAGAGGCTTTCAGATGAATGGCTCAAGAAGAGCGCCTTCCTTGAGGATGATCTAATCTGTCTTTTCAGATATCGGTTTCAGCTTCCTTACAAGGATGTAAACGGAACTCCAACGTTGTCTCCGTTTGAGATGGATCCCTCGGGAGAGTTTGACGAAGGTTTTTTATTCTGACCAGTTCGGCATGGCTTTACGACACGGAAGTCTCAACCTAAACCACACAGGCAAACCAAACGAGAAAAACTTCCTCGACTTGGGCGATGGTGCAAGAATCCTTCCATTAGGAAGATCCTATAATACAGCATTGGCTGCGAAAACAGCAATTCGGAACATATTAAAGAAGTACAAACATATTGGTGAATACAAGTCGTTGGAGGATGGCACTGCGACGGGCGACGCAACGCGGCAAGGTCGGTTCGTTTACCTTATGAACCACTTAAAGAAAGAATGGGATGAGGGAGGTATTGTAAACTGGAAAGCCAGTCCTATCGGTAAATGAATGCCCATTGGTTCTTTATGCGACGGTAATCTAATCATCTTGCTCACCAGAATTAACCACCTTCAAAAAGCTGTTCGAGGCGGTCCTTGCTTCCAATAGTCTCAAACTATTCGGCGTTTATGTGGCTGTACGTAGCATTTCCTTTTTTTTTTTTTGAGCGCAAAATCATATTCATGAATATTTAGATGGTTTTAGGTATACACTCCACCAATAGAAAAACCTCTCTTTGTAGTATTTTGGCGGAGCAGATAGTGCCCTTGACGAACGACGACAACGAAATTATCACTCTCCCCAACAGGAAGATACCGAAAGTATTGAAAATTGTCTTTCCGAAAGACAAATATAGCAAGTATCCGGTTATCAAGATGATCTCTACCAATGAAGGAACGGCTGATTACCTCTGTCCTGTTTCCCTGCTAACGACATACCTCCTTGCGACAAAAATTAAAACGGGTTATTTGTTTGATTTTCCGCCTGGAAAAGACTTTAACCCTGAGACGTATCTCGATAAAGGGATCCCTCAAATTTTTGCTCTAGCCGGAATGGATTCTAAGAGGATGAATATCACCCCTCATTCCTTGCGCCGAACAGGTATACAGCATGCAATCATCTCGGAAGCTACCATGGAGGAAATTATGGAGTTATCTGGTCACAAAGATCACAAAACTGTTATGTTGTACAATAATGACGCACGTAGTCGATCTCAAAACCGTAAACGACAGCAAGGTAGATTATTGTCCTTCATTCGCTCTGATTTCAATTAACCATGCAATCTTGTCGAATAATTTTTAAGAAAAACCCGGCGCGGGAGATCCTGACCTCTTGAAATGGGTGTGGCAACCAGTTGGGACAACTCGATTCGAGTCTACGGGTTTCGATGCAAATGGAAATCCTGTTCTGGATCGGCATGCAATGCGGAGACTGAGAGTGCGGCAAATGGCGGAAAAGAGACGACACGAAGAGCCAACTCCTGGCATCATCACTGTGGTACACACAAAACGACAATGTTAAAAGCATCCATAATATTTTCTGTATTCTTATATGTCATACTTAGATAATTAATTAAATTTGGAAAACCCCGCATTCCTGGTCTTCCATAACATACACGGCTCTTCAATCTTTAGAGCAGAACTCACTTGATTTTTTTTTTGTATTTTCTGCTTTGATTATGCTCCCTTTCCCCTTCTTTTCCCCTACCCCCTTTCTTCATTACCATGTGTTGCCCTCTTAATTTATTTACATCCCTTACTCTGAAAGAATGCCTAAATTTCGGCCCTTCCATTATAAAAGGGCGCGTTTCTGAAAGTCCATGCTTTTGCCTATTTGATGGGTTCTCTTTCCGAATAAAATGTCGAAATTAAATCATTTTTTAAAGGAAGATCTAAAAAGCAACAATGCAAGTCCCGAAGTTGCTGCAATTGTTTGCGATATGTAAGTATTTAATCAATCTCTGAGATACCTTAGACTTAATCATTCCGTTTCATTCTTTCCTACTCTATCTATTCCTCTGACCATTGCTTAAATTCGCTCAATTATAATTTTAACAGATTATCGGAAATGAAGAACAAAGACCTCGTTGCTGTAATCAATAGTTGTGGTTATGGTAGTCTGTCTTCCCTTTCAAGCCGACAGCGACGAAGTCAGTACATCGAAAGAATCTCTCACTCATTATCTGAACTCGCTTGTCGGTCCTTCCGCTACATTATCAGTATTGATGTTGGGCTTAAAAACTTGGCATATGTCACTTACGATTGCGAGAGCGAATTCATATTCAAATGGCGCCTGGTTAACCTCGAATGCTCCGGGACGGATCTTCCTGAACTGTCGCGATCCGTACGCAAGGCTTTTGCTGAGATGATCGATCAATTGCCCATAAACCAAGTGTTCTTCGTAATTGAAAAGCAACCTCGACGAGGTTTAATTCCCATTGCTGCCCAGTTTCATGCTCTGGCATATGCGTCCGAAGAACTCACGACAGCAGTCATGACTGCATTCAAAGCATCGCAAATTCCTGACGCGGTACCACGAAGTACCAAGTATAAGGATAGAAAGAAGGATGCCGTAAGAATGGTGTCCGATTGGTTAGACGGTGATATTAAATCTCTACCCAGACGTCTGTTTTTGTCTTTTGAAGATGTCATCAGCTTCCATCAACTACAGAAAAAGGACGACATGGCAGATTGCTTGTTACAATTACTAGCTTTTGTGCAGTTTATCGAACAAAGGAAGAAGTGGATTAAAAACTTTGTGCAATAAAATCTTCAATTTTATTTTCATTCTTCTTTACTTTGCTTCTGGGCCCATTCTTTACAGTAAGAACTACTTGACTTTCCATTTAATTTGGTTACTATGAAGTCCTGCAAGGTCTCATCCGTTACTTCACTATACGATTGTTCGTAAACTTTCCCAACAGTGATATACCAAGTAGTATGCTTCCAAAAGTTTAAATTATGTTGTCTAAACCACCTTGCAAAGGTCCTATCTGCTTTCCATTCCTTCATCGGGGGAAATGTACTTTCGTTGTGAGTGAAGCCATATAAAACTGCCTTGATACATCCCTTCAAACCCCCAATAGCATGCCAGCCCAGTGACATGATATCCTCATGTCGGATTTTCGTCCCATCGCGACGAATAAAATCTTTACTGTGGGACGGAGAATCTGGTTCGGCAATGGCGGTCTCTTCAACAATCCTTTGAGCATTTGTTTTGACGCTCTTATCAACAGCCTTGCTAAGCTCTACGATCGATTGATTTAGTCGAACAATATTACGACGAGTACCGGGGGAATGAGAGCATTGGTGCTGAGGAGTGATAACTTCTGTCTGACCGGATGTAATATTTTCATCGTGGTTAGAATTTTCGTCACGACGACCACCCCATTCGACAAGTTTTTGGTAGAGAGTCGAAATGTCTGTTATAATAGCGTCAGGTTGATATCCGAGAGTCGAGTTGGTTGAGACCATCCACTTTTCATAGATCGGATTCATGGCTGCGGTTTCAATTTGCAACGGACGGAATGAAGAGGTTGCCAGCGAAAGCAAACAAACAAGGCAGTTCCCCGGCTGTTGTAACGCCGTTTCAGTGCAATGCGAGGGTGCGACCCGGTGCGACCTCGTTTTGTCGCGAATCACGCTTGTACTACCCCACTATACTACTCGAGATGTGTATATGTAGTAGTGTCAAGAGGTTGAGTGCGGTTGAGTGATTCGGATAGTGGATGGTGGATGTGTGGGACCGTTATGTTTGTGAGGAGATAAGAAAATGGGAGGATGAGAAGATGTGGGGATGTGGAAGCGATATTTTCGGATGAAGTTGAATTTGATATACAAGATTTTTGTGATTCGGAAATCATTTTGTCGCGACACGCCGGATGGGATGTAAGAATTGTAATTTCCCCAAAGTCAATGGATATCGCAGGTTGGTATTTTTTAACATTTACAGTCAACTTCCAACGTTATATTACTAGGTTATTGTCGCTTATTATTCTTGTTTTGGTACTCGGTGAATAAAACTGGGAAAAAATAGGTTTAGGTTGTGATGGTTATTGTATACTGAATTAAGTTGGTTAAAAATTTCAAAAATTTCAGCTGGTATTGGTACGGCTGATAGTGTTATTGGATTGTGAGGATAATTGGATTTGTATTAAAAAAACTCGTATAAAGAGATCTAGACTACAAAGAATAAAACACCTGAAAAGAAATCCGAAATCATCTTTCTCCTTAATATAAACATTATCAATGTACCCTTCCACCAAGATTTTGAATTATATTTTAATTGACTTCAGCTTTTTCTGATTCGACGGGAGCGTGGTGATCTAGAGGTTTCATGGCTGGGAATAATAATACTTCTTTGATGTTATTGGAATCGGTCAAGAACATGCAAAGACGATCGATACCGAGACCCCATCCACCACTGTAAACGTTGAACAAAAAAATACAGTTAGAATCACGAGGAAGGAAAGCAGAAATGAACAAAATAAATGATAGAGTTGCGTACGTTGGGGGTAATCCGTACTCCAAAGCTTGACAAAAGTTTTCGTCAATCATTTGGGCTTCGTCGTCTCCGGCGGCTTTGTCTTTAGCCTGTTGATCGAATCTGGAACGTTGGTCAACGGGGTCGTTCAGTTCGGTGTAGGCGTTACAGATTTCTTTAGTGGCAACAAAACATTCGAATCGTTCACAAAGACCAGGTTGCGATCGATGTCTAAAAAGTTGCAACAGAATATATTGATTAGCTTAGCGTTAACAAAGATAAATAAAAACTGGAAATAACACTTACTTCTTGGCGAGAGGGGACATCATCATTGGGTGCTCGGTGATAAAAGTGGGGGAGATACAATCCACTTCAATATAATCTCCGACCAGTTTATCCAATAATCTGGCACTAGTCCTTGGAGCCGAACATTCTACGTTGTGTTTTTTGCACAAGTCATCCAAAAACTTGTTACCTTTGTCGGTGGCAAGTTCTTCAGCTGACGGGAATTTAACATTCAGTTTCTTCTCGAGGGTAGGAATCATGGGGAGACGACGGAAGGGAGGCGTGAAATCGATTTCGTATACTTCTTCGGTGTCTGGGCCATGCGGGTGGTACTTGACTTTATACCCACCAGTAATGTACTTGACCATACCGGATAATAAAGATTCGGTCATTTCCATCAAATCGTACATGTCAGCATACGCCATATAAAACTCGCATGTAGTAAATTCAGGGTTATGAGTCATATCGATACCCTCATTTCTAAACTGTTTTCCGATTTCGTAAACTCGGTCTAAACCGCCGACAACCAACATCTTGAGGTACAATTCTGGGGCGATACGCATGAACAAGTCTAATTTGAGGTCATTGTGATGAGTGATAAATGGTTTTGCAGTGGCACCACCGGCAATCATGTTCATCATTGGAGTTTCGACTTCGAGGAAACCAAGGGAGTCGAGGAATTTGCGAACATAAGCGATGATTTTAGATCTGGCAACGAATCGGTTACGAACGTGATTGTTCATGATAAGATCAAGATAACGCTGACGGTAACGTGCTTCTTGGTCCTTGAAACCATATCTAGATTGATGCGGAATGTTTAATCTTTTGGTACTGGTTGTGTGATAAATCATGGGACTACATACCTGGCCTTTGGCAACATGCGCAGACAAGGTGTCAACAAGACAACTTTTTTGGGAAAGAGGGAAAGTTCACCCATTTTGGATTTGCCCGGATATCCGACCACGCCGATAATATCACCACGTCTCAGAGCGTCATGAATCTCAAGATAGTTGTGGTTGGTTTCATCTGATTCGTCATGGTCCCTATTTCACAAAAAGACCGATGAGCCAAAGATCCAACAAGATATAACAGACAAAGAATCGACTTACTGTAAACTGGCCATAACTTGAACCTTGACGCCTTCGGCGTGCAAATCGTAAAATCTCAGTTTGGCGCCGGAACTTCTCTTTGAATGAATACGACCGGCTAAACTAATGACTGTTTCGCGGTTGTGGTCTCCAGGTTGTAAATTCGAATATTTTTCAATGAATTCCGGGATGGACATGGTGACGTGAAACTTATGAGGGTATGGATTGATTCGACCTTCCTTTTGAAGCTTGGCGACCGACTTCGATCTGATTTCGAAGTATTGCTAGATGAATGGCAAAGGGGACAGTCAGCTACAGGGTCCACAAAGCAAAAATCGTCGATATTGCGACAAAGAAAATCGTGTAATACGTTTGGGGTCAATTCGTCTTCCAATTCTTCGTCATTTTTCTTTTGTTCTTTCTTTTCTGGAGCTGCGGCGGCTGCAGCCTTTTGCTATTATTAGACGTGATATCGAAGGAAATATTAACATTCCATACACAACCATAGTGAATACGTAATAGTAACAAAATAGATTTCCAATTTACCTTGGCTGCCTTTTCGGCATCCTTTTGCCTTTGTTTTTGTCGACGTTTTAATTCACTACACAAACGGTGACAACCACGGTCAGTTCCTCCATGTCACAGTCAAAAGTGTTTGCGAGAGGTGGGATGATTCTTACCTCTTGGAGACTTGCTCTCCGGTGGCTTCATCAAGATAAGTCTTTTCGGGTGCGGCCGTTGCGTTTGTCATGGTTAGGGATACAGAGATGAGAAATAGTATAAATATGGACAAAATTAGGAGTCACATCAGGGCTTGTTTATATGGTTTCCATCGGTCACCAGGCACGTGTGTCTGATAATTCAGAATTGAGCGCCTTAGTGGCCAAATTGAATGTGTCACTGCCCTGTCCCGTTCCCACTGACCAAAATATTTTTTGTGTGATACAAGGAAAAAACTGACTGATAGCAGTTAAAATTCGCATATCATGGCTCATGGAATAAGGGCATGGCATTGTCAGTTCCCCATCATCAGAGACTTTTCAAGTAACCATCGCGTTCTTGAAGTTTCCTGGTATTTATATCAATGGCTTTGCTATGCCGTACATAGTCGCATTCATTTGCTCTGGACAACCTGCGTGAATCTATCTTTGGATCTTAACCTTATTTACCCCAACTTAACATAATGTATTACAATATAAATGTGTAGTGCTTTTGCGAAACTTTCCTGAGCGACACTAATAGTATTTACTCTTGTATTGATGATTTCGTTCTTGCCACCATGACCGCCAGATGTGAGATTGGTCTTCAAAATGTCTTTGGTCATTTTCAACGTAGTATAAAGAGGTGAAAAACATAACCGGTGTTATTGAAAGTATGCCTGAATCAACCATACCGCACGCTCCAGTGACAGTCAAGATTGGCATTCGGAAACGTCCTCACAATGAAGGAATACTTGACCGTTGATCTAACGCTTCTGAGATTCAATCTATCAGGATGATTCCAAATGATCTTCTCAAACGGCCAACGGCATTAATATCATACAGTATACAAACTGACGTAAAATAGAACTCGGCATTCCAGGTGTCAGTTTTGCCTTCGTGAACTGGTGGCGGCTTCGTGTCCAAACAAAAATTTTGAATCCTCAAGTGACGGCCATTCCGGCCCGATGATTTATTGCGTCCTTGTAACAACTTAATTGTAAATTTTATTCCAAATATTCATCACTGATCATCATGTACTGGGATCTTAATATACCATACCCCGCTGCCTCAACGAATACATCGCAACAGATACCGTCTCTTAGGAAAACAGTAGAAATGTTAATAACATGTAAGTTTAGACCGATATATGGCAGCTTGATACGATCAACCCAGACACAGCATCAAGTACTTGTTATAGCATATAGTAGCAGTATTTGAAAGCGGAAACAGGCTTGATGATTGACATAATGATTTTCAATATTCAGTAGGATATCACGGAGTGGCATATACACATACGATACAAGCTTCAGGAGGAAAGAAACTCCCGAATACTGAAGTGAGTGGAGAAACTGATTCTTTAATTATGATCTAGAACTATTATTGCCTGAATGATTGTTTATCAGAATTCTGACTATCCGGAATCTGTACCTCAGAGCGCCAACCCCATCAAAAAACTCGAAGCTTACAATTTTGAACCTTTGCAATCCGAGAAAACGAATTCATCAAGGTCGATAACGTCAACGCTGAAATCTGATCCTCTGGTAATCTTGCAGGCCAGAGGAGCAAACAAATCGAAAGCTATCAAACAGTTGTCCAGACTTAATGTAGTTTTAGAAGATTCATCGATGAACCATGGATTGGTCAGTCTACAGTTTATGAATTTGTTCTTTATATTCATCTAAACATTCTTAACTTCTACTTTAACAGAATATCAATAACCCGTTTATCACATCTTTCGATATCCTGAGCGTCACACCGACTAATGACAAACTTTTCCAAATCGCTTGCTCGACATTGGACGTCGATATCATTTCGCTGGATTTGAGTGAACGGTTGCCCTTTTATATCAAGAGAAATCTAGTAGGCGTAGCTATAGAACGAGGAATAGTTTTTGAAATCTGTTACTCAAAAGCTATTAGGGGTTAGTTCAACGGCAACAATCATTGAAGTATTGAGCACGAAAATTAACAATCATATTAATCTAATAGATCCTTCCGCTCGAAGGAATCTGATATCCAATGCAGCAAACTTAATTCGAGTTACGAAAGGGAAAAATATTATTTTATCGTCCGATGCGATGAAGGCCATGGACGTAAGGGGCCCCTTTGACGTGATCAATCTGTAAGTATTTGTTTTACTAGGGAGCGAAAGTTCTTACTTTTGCACTGTATACTTGTCACATGCAATTGCAATAACACTGTCATGATTTAGGGGGGTTCTTTTTGGTCTAAATCAGGCACAGGCCAAAGCGTGCATATCAAACAACGTTCGTACAATTCTATATCACTCAGGTTAGTCCTTTAGGCTTCACTATATTCCATCGAGATGTCGCTGATATAAGCGCTCCGTTTCAGATACACGGAAGAAGTCCTACCGATCTGCAGTGTCAGTAACACCTCTGAGTCAGACGGAGAGTTGGCGAGTCAAGGATGCTTTGGAGGAAATGGAGAAGCAAAAATCGCAAGATGCTGAAGATTTTATGAAATTGGATGATGAGACGCCAGATGTGGACCTGATGAGGACATAGACAAAATAGTTTGTGGTTCATGAGGAGCCAGGGCGATGGATGCAGCTGGATTGCTGGTGACAAATTTGCATCAGTCATCTTTCGGACCGTCATTTTCTGCCAACCGACACAGCTGTTGATCGGGTGAAATTGCAAATTAATTTCAACGTTCCAATTTCGATGTGTTGGTGAATTATTCAGAATCCAGATCGGTCAGGAGCAGAATTAACGCCGAATTTTAAAAATGTATATTTAAATCGTCTTCAGAATATTTTCTTGCCTTACACAATATCATAAAGTATGATCATTCGTTACTGTTGGCGCCACCCTGAATTCTCCACTCGCATTTTAACTCAATCTTGGTCAACTGAGCGAGGTGACGGACACGTGACTTTCCCTACACAGATTGACGCAGCGACGATATCTTACTATTTCCATTATCAGCAGTCAGCGTAATCGTAATAAGAGACAATATGAGCGCTGAACAGGCCCTTCAAGCTCACTTGCATGATGCCCTCGCCGCTGTATCGGAATTACAGCAATCTCAGACCACAAGAACAAAGAGGAAGCCTAAACATTCCAATCTTGAGCAGACGTCTCGAAAGAAACCTCGAAACACTTCACTGGATAAGAAATGGATAACAACAGCAGAAATGGAAGAATCTGGTAATTAGCTGTCAAAGTCTATCTTTTGCGCATCTAGATTTGGCACACATATAGTCTACGAGCGTACGGCCGTTGTTCAGGGTTAACATTTGCTTTTTTGACATCCCACAATGATAGGTAAAGTCACAAAGAAAGGAAAGTTTACGGACTCGGAGAACAACATCATAAAAGCAGCGGTATCGAAGTATTTGTCGGTACGCTTTAGATTATATAATCTTTCCCTTTCGGCGCCTCAATTGTTGATGTGTATTTTGCATTGTAGGAGAATCAAATCGATACGGATGAATTTACGGAAATGCTGTTCAGTTCGGAACGTCGCCGAGGTGCTGATGGGCGAATGGCATCATTTTGGCCAGAACTATCAAGTCAATTACCGGACCGTCCATTACCAAGTATCTATCACCACGTTAGACGAATGTATCATCCTGACAATTATGCTGGAAAATGGTCAGCCGAAGATGATTCGACATTAAAAGAGTATGTTTCGGCATTTCAACGACATGTACGGGGAAGTGTTGAAGTCTAATATCCACTTTTCATGTAGATTGGTGAAACTGCATGGGCGGAAGTGGAATGCAATTGGCGCAGAAATGGGAAGAATGCCAATGAGCTGTCGAGATAGATTCCGAGATATCGAAAAAGCAGTGAATTCCGGTTTGTTTTTCGCAATTTGTAACATTACAGAAACACGGTTGTAATTGTTGTCATTTGCATCTGTGCAGGACGCTGGACTCCTGAAGAAGAGGCGCTTTTACTCAGCACTGTTAAAGAACTACAACGTGGGAAATCGACAGATAGTGATATTAAATGGAGTGTCGTCGCTCAACGAGTTCGCACCCGGAATTCTCATCAATGTCGAATCAAATGGTACGATTGTTTAAATGTGAAAGAAAAAGTCCAGGATAAGAGACGAAAATGGAACGCTCTGGACGAAAGATATCTATTGAAAAGGTTTAATATTCTAAAAGTACAGTTTGATTTCCATTCCGTGTTCTAACGTGGTATTTTCGCTTTTCGGAATTGGCAAAAGATTGTACGATAGTGGTGTAGAAGAGGAATCGGCAATTCATTGGAACACACTCCTGGATTCAGACTGGAATCTGTGGTCGGCCGACAAGTTACGAAGAAAGTGGGCTAAAATGAAACACCGGGTTCCCAATGTTGCATCTAAGTCGTTTGAAGGTGGGTGCCACTCTCAGTAAAAAATCATCCAGAAAACAATTATCACTGTTGGTAACTGACTTTAATGAACGTTTTGAATTTACAGAAATACTTGAAAGTCTTATGAAAGAGAATGACAACATCGATGTCAGCAAGTTAGCGAATTATTACATCGAAGATTCGGACGACGAAAATGATCCTTATTTGACTGTGGCTATTCCGCCTTTGCCCAACATGAAAGCTAATTCAGACTCCGCTACTTCGTCTTTGCTACCGTCCGGACCGCATAGTCCCACCAATGGCGGTACACATAGAGAATTGGAACAGTACATTTTATCGGATATTCCACCGTTGAACTCTGACGACTTTGAGATGCTGAGTGAAGTATTTTCCAGGTCATGAGAAGAGATGCAGTTTGAAAAGAGCAATGTTGTTGAACAGCCAATGATATATTGTACATTAAACCGAAATAGTTAAATTATGCTAGCGTCTTTAGTATTTCAAGAAGTCATCGACATCCCTTAAATCCGTTGTTATCCATCCGTCATAGTATCATATAATTGAAGTCTTTGTATAAAACTATTGAATATTTCTGTAATTCTAATTCTTCATGTGGGGTCCTTAATGAACTTGAAGGGAAGTCTGTCTCAATTTACGTCAGAGGCAGACCGTCCAGAAGTTGAAGCTTAATTCTGAAGTAATTTATCTTATCTTATTATTGGCGGTTGACGTGGCTGGCAACAATCGGCGCATTGAGTCTACTGTAGCACAGACAGAATTCGGGATTGCTAGACCTGTCTCCCCCGCAGATTTAAGATAAATTTTAATTGCCAGTTGTATCATTGATCAAAGAACTACAGCGTCATAAAGCAAAACTAACTATAATGGAATATTCTCCCGAGACGCTGCCTCAGGAAATTCTACTCAAGGTATTCGCTTACCTGCGACCTCCAACTCATTCCGCCAGTGTCATACCACAAAGGAAATTGACCTCGCATCCGGCTACAAATTCATCGGTGAATCACTACTACAAAGAAATTCGATCATGTCTGTATGTGTGCAAGAATTGGTATATCGCAGCGGCTTACTTGATTCATTCGCAACCAGTGTTCCACCAGATTTATGATTTCACGAGATGGTTAAAGTCAGTGGAATTCGTTGCAAATACTTTGAGTGAACAGGAGGATCGAAGAAGAGCGAAAATAGTCGGACGAAGAGATAGCGGTACAGAATTGGACAATTGTCTTAATTTAGAATGGAAAGGGAAAGGTAGAGTTGAGTCCAGTGAGGGTGAGACTAAAGGCGATGCAGAGATGTACGAATTTGGCGATAATCTTACTCATCGTATCGGCATACTCGGACCAACTTTTACAAGACATTTGTGTTTTTGTATTCGACCCAACGATGGATTATCCATACGAAATGAAGAAGAACAAGTAGAAGATGTTGCACGGTTCATTGAAGATTCACACATACATCGACTCGCTGCGGCATTTGAAGTGATTAAACCGCAAATTACGTCGCTAAGCCTAAAGGGGTGCTCTCAATTGACGGATACATCGGTTATTTATTTGTTGGCTGCAATTGGATTCTCATTAAGACAAATCGATTTGACTGCTTGCAGGTTACTTGGGAATTTAACCGTCCGGTCATTGGTAGTTTTGTCTAATGATCTGACGAATATCAGGTTGAGAGGGTGCAGCAAGTAAGAAATTTGTAATTTTTTAGAATGATTTTGAGAATTTCTTATGCTCATTATGACGTTTTTCTTTTTTGATAGGATTGGTCATTCAGGAATTATAGACTTATCTGAATTGGCTGCACAACTCCGCGAATTAGATATAGGAGGATACCTTCAATTGACCGATTTTTCATTATTGCATCTCACCTCGCAGATGACAACACGAAGTTTAAAAAAATTATGTTTACCTACTGAGAGTACGTCCGGCTATTCCTAAACTTTTCCGATATGTTCGGGCAACTTTAACTGATAGTTCTTTTATGTCTTGTGCCTCCGTGTAATAGTGATGCGCTCAGTCAGTCATCGAGTGTTGTTCAAATGTATCTCTGATATCGCCAAGAGTCATCCCAATTTAGCTCATCTAGAGTTCTCCATTCCTTCCCCTACTCCCCGTTCCACATACCCAAACCCGACGTGTTTCCAACTTCCGTTCTTTCCTCACCTCACGAACCTCACGACATTAGTCATCCGACAGTGTCAGTACATAGATAGTACAACGTATCTGGACATATCCAATTCATGTCTCAATTTAACGAATCTTCAATTATTCAATCCCACGGAATTAACGTGCACCGCATTCAGCAAACTTCTTTCTTCATGCCGTAAATTACGAATACTTAGCATCCAAAATGCGAAACGACTATCTCAATCCGACATCATTATTTCCTTTGATCAAAACCCTGATTTCACAAGCACCATCGAAGTCCTAGATTTCTCAAATAACCCCCAACTCACCAATACATTTATCCTCCACCTCCTTCAATGTCAACAACCAATACTACCATTGTCATACACTTCGTACCAGTCCCGCCCTGTCCAACCAACATCTGAATTCATCCCACTTCTTCCGTCTCTTCGATCATTGTCACTCGAAAATAACCGCTATATCAACGTTTCATCCATTCTACCATTTATAAAAATATATACTTCTCACAGTGATTCCCAGAACTTTGAGTTCCTGAATGTATCAGGTTGTGGTAGCGGTGTTACTTCCGTCAATACTTTACTTCAACGTCCACTAAGAACAGGTCAAGTTCGAAACGAGCTAGAAACGAACAATGACAACATACCCGGAACTGAAACTGGAACTGCATTGGAAACCATCACCCAAATCACGAGGGACACTATAAGACAACGATTACAAAGTTTCAGACAACCCCGAAAAACTATTTGTTTGGCTAAACTCGTTAATTTCACTTACCCTAGTTCCGTATCATCTAAATTCATTGAAACGACATACCCGATTGAGGAAATGGTAAACTATAAACGTGATTATCCATATTGGAATCCAGGGTTTGAAAAATGGGATGTCAGAATGAATCGAAGGATAATGGAATGGGTGGTGGATGAATACAAAGGGTATATTTGAGAAATATGGCGGTATTTCACTTCGAAAAAAGAATACCGGTTTTGAGGTACTCATGATTTTACCCAAACCTGAAGATGTAAATACTAGAACCACGAGATTTGGATGGATTTTTGGGTTGTATATAGCGTATATGTGAATTGTAAATATCGTTTTTGAGATTTCATGATGTAAATAAAAGTTTTAACGAAACCGCATAATCAAATTATTTCTCTTTTATAACAATTTGTACACAGAGAAGTAATTACAGGTTATTACGGAATATGGTTACGATTCGACTATTCGTCACTAAAATTAATTATAAAAAAAGTTCTGCATATCATATTTTTATCGTATGTCACCTAGATTAATTATCATAATTGTCACCACTACAATTCACTGACTTTCGTCTTGTTCACTTTTTCCTCAACATCTCATCATTCACGACATCGCTAAATCTAGCAACCACGTCAATTAACTTGCTATTTTCGGTTTCTAAATCTCGTACTTCATCTCTACTTCGCAACCAAGAAGTTTTAACATCGTTGTACATTTTTTCGAGATTAGCATAGTTAGTTTGGGCGGTTGATAAATGAGTTGTGATGGATTTTTCGTGCTGTGATTTGGAGTTTTGGGTGATCATAAACGAGGCAAAAAGAAAAACGAATTAGGTTGAGCCAAGGGGAATCGATTCAAGGGAAAAATAGTTTACCTCTTCTTCCAGTTTCTTGATTAACTTTCGATGTACCCTTCCAGCGTGTTCGAAGCCGCGTTTTTGGATAAATGAATTCAGTATTTCGTGCTTGGCAGGTCCTTTGCCAGTTGGGATATACTGAATCATCAGTGCCAGAAGAACACAAAAGTCAGAACGTAATGTGAATGCGTAAACTGAAAGAGAGTCGAATTTACCTTCTCCGCAACAACTTGATTCCATAACGTTTGTAACCCTTCGATTGTGATTTTATCGTCTTGGTTGATGGTTACTTCGATACTTTGGCAGAGTGAATCGATTAATTCTTCGCATGATTTTTGAGATTTCTTCGCATTGGCTTGTTTTTGGAGATTGTAGTGGTCACGAAGGTAGTCCTGTTGAGGAGATGGGTGAATGGTTGGTTAATCAACAGCAACAGAAACAGAGCAATGCATGACAGCGTACCGATAATTTTTGTTCCCACTCCAAAACACTCGGTCCCTTCCCTCCCACAGCCTTCCTAAACATCATCGTCACTTCTTTTACGCACTCATACCAAATCTTTTCCAATTCTTCTACCTC
Organism: Paraphysoderma sedebokerense; assembly: GCA_025602915.1. Taxonomy (NCBI): domain Eukaryota; kingdom Fungi; phylum Blastocladiomycota; class Physodermatomycetes; order Physodermatales; family Physodermataceae; genus Paraphysoderma; species Paraphysoderma sedebokerense. Next base: position 95,773 of record JAHLJZ010000028.1, on the reverse strand, counting down.
CAGGGCTGATTTTTCAAAATTTACTTTCTGTGCCCACAGTTTTTCGTAGTGCTCTGTGACGGTTGTGAGAGTGCGTTGGCATTCTGCTTCTACAATGTTGTCCCAGGCGGATCGGATAGTGGGGACGCCACCGGTGTTGATAGCATCGATGTAGGAAGTAGCGAGTTGAACAAACACTGTATGAGGACAAACGGAAAAGTACACGCAGTTGTGAGTCTAGGCCTAGTAATGTCTGTCAATCCGGAATAACATACTTCGTCCGTTCAATGTCTCGCCAAACAATTTCTTTGGTTGCACCATTCCAAAAATCATTTTCATCAAGTCGTTCACTTGTTCCAAGAACTGTGGTCGTAATTCCGATTCCGTGATTTCTTCTAATTTCTATTTTTTGGAGTTTGAAAGATTGTGAACGGTCAAAGTGACTTCAATTATCCTGAAATATGTATTGTCACATCATACCTGTAACAGTTTCTCGTCCGTGACAGGCCGTTTAATCGTAAAACAGTGTCGATCGGGGAAGTATTGGGTTATTGAGTTGCGAATGAGATTTCGAGATTTGACTCGTTCGGGGTCACCCTTAAAGATTTAACAGATGACGATAGTAATAAGTATCAGCATATTTAGAGTATTACGTAAAATCTGATAGAAAACAGTAGAGAAGTACCTGAAGAGGTTTCAAGGTGTTTTCTAGATAATCTGTCGAACTAATCTGTTTGCCATCAAGCTCTAATTTGAGTGAAAAGTCTCTGACGAGCCATAAAAACTAGATAATTGGGTAAAAGGATCAGAGATAAGTTAGATCCCAACTTGTTGAGAAGTAAACAACTATAAGTGAATGTTACTTTTGGGAAGAATCGAGCAAGTTGGTACGGATCCTGATCGTCTGAATCGCTTTGCATTTTGATATTGTTTGATAATTCTGCAACGAGAGTGAGTCAAGTTAAGGTTATAATAGAAATACTAATTTTAACAGATGACAAAATCAGAAAAGGATATGATAATCGATCTAGGGCTCCTTCATCGATGCTACCCATTGAATTGTAAATGAAGATAGAACTCAGCAACACCGAGAGTGCGAATATCTTGATATCGTAAGTTTTGGATTTCGTATAACTTCCTAAACCCTAAGAAATTGAATAATTTGTCATTGGTATGTGTGCTCGAAATGGACGGAATGGGATTGTAGAGAATCGAAATTACTTCAGTGTCGAGGAGAACTAAGGTTGTATTCTCTGGCCATGGAATACCATGCTGTTCTGCGGGTGGGGGTGGAGACTTCACAATCCACATATGAATACCTTGGGTGCATGGTTCTATTTGGAATGAATTAGATACAGGTTGTTGGGTTCCCAATTAAGTTGGCTGTAACTGTAAAGGAAGGGACAACGTACCGACAAATGAACCGATGGCGAAGCCCCTAGATGACCCAGCAAGTCGCTATTCGAGGAAATAAGCAAAAAGATAACAAGAAGTTTGTTATAAGGGATACTTGTATGAGGAGCCCACGATGTCATGGAAATAGAATTGGATAGGTCGATGCGTACGTTCAGAATATAAGACTTGCCCGTTCGATATAATCCTGCAATGACGAAAAGAAAGAATAGATGTCAATAAACCACTCTACATATTTCATAGTATGCATAACTAAGCGTCACTTCTTCATATTAAAATACGTTGGCATGTGTCGTCATCTCAAATGACAAGTATTTCAGCCGCAACCACCGTTATGTCCCCCCTCAGCTTTAACACAGACACTTTACAAACTGGTATAGGTTTTATTTTTAAGAATCTAAGATAGTAATACAATACGATACCTGCAATGGTCACAACCTGAATTAGTAGTCAAGGAGAATGGTCGGGCGAAAAGACGGACGTTGAGGTGAGAAAGTCGACATTGTTGAATGAGATATTTTCCATACTCAGTTACTTGATAACGAAGAACACTATACAATGGATACGGATACAATAAATCTATTTGAAACTACGTACGGCGATGTTACCCTCAATCTTTGAGAGGAGTTCTAGGGCTGGTTTGTGGAGTTGGAACTTGGCAGAGTCAGCGGAGGAGGGCGAGGAAGGGTTCTGCGATGGTTTGACGGTGATGAAGGGAATTGGTTTGTCCATTTTTCTTGCCCTTGTGGGTAATACTTAATATTCGTTTAATTTGAAGTGCAATTGTAATTGTAATTGTAATGGCAATTGTAATTTGAAGGGAGGGAATGGAGGAACAAAAACGCGTGCAAAAGAACTTTAATTTATTAATAAATTCAACCTGAGACGCGTCTCTCTTTATCCACAGAGCAAAACTCTTTGCAAACAGGAGCATAGTATGTGATGAAATGATTGAATATGTCCATTGGAGTTGTACTGCTATGACTAATATGACTATAACGCTTCTTTTCTTGAGTCGGCCGACAGACGACGGAGACACTTTTGGGCCCGTCTGAACCCACTGGTCTCACCCCTACCTACTTGGAGGTATGCATGAGCGATGCATTGTTGTGTGTATTGCTGTTGCAGTGTATGGATTGAAACATACGTATAAATTAAATCTGGTATGATTTCCAATTCAATTCCGTTGTATAAATTCACGAGACGCGAAAAGAGGGAATTTTGTTTGTTTGTCTTCTCTCTCGTCAATTGTGGGAATTGATTGATTCCACTCACCCAGAATACATCTGCATCATTGCTCTTTCCAGACAACACTCTCCCTCACATCCAGCATCGCTCATTCAACCCGCTCCCACACATTTCGACTCCCATCGTCCACAATGCTCGCTTCCTCAGAGAACAACCCACCCTCTCAGCATGGCAGCCAGAACGGAGATATGCCGCAACCAGCAGAACATGAATACGACGCAGAAGATCACTTATCCTCGGAGATGGACGGCCCCGGAAACAGACGTCGAAGAAGAGGTGGAAACTATACTAGGGTCGTTGACGAAATCGCTGAAAGAGTGTCGGCAGAATTCGAGAGATTCTTGGAAGGGTACGTGAATTTCACCAAGACTAACTGAAATCCTTCAAATCGCACTGCTCCTCATACAAAATCAAATCTATACAAATACCATATGGTAGATCTAACGCTTTCGATCTTTTTCATGCGGCAGATTCAAAGTACGCAAAACCGACGGATTCTCGACCGACGGTCCCAGCACTCATTCGGCATATCATTCGGAAATCGACGACGAAGATAGACCAAATCACCCAAGTTTCTTCAACCACCGTCCTTATCTAAGGCAAATTGTTTCCATGAAGGAAACCGAAAGTACCACAGTCGTTGTAGATTTCGCCCACTTATTCGAATACAACCAACATTTAGCCACGGCAGTCCAGAAAGAGTTTGAACGGTTCGTTTCTCTACATACTTTGTTGTGTTCATTTGCGACAATTTTTCCCCGCAAACCTTCATAGTACTGGGAAAAGCATCGATATAACCCTGTGTATTTCTAGATTCCACGCTTATCTGTGTCGAGCGATTCAAAATTTGGTCCGCAAATACATTCCTTCTTATTTATACATATCAATCGCTGATTTCGGCGGATCAAGTCAAGACGAATCCATGGATGATAATGCTACAGAAGGAATGGGCAAATTAATGAGAGATTTCTGGATCAGTTTTACTGGTATCCGAGACTCAAGACCGTAAGTTCAGATTGATCTCCTCAATTCTTCTCTCCAGCTGTTAATATCTAATCGGTCAATTTTCTGTCACATTCACAATCCCACAGTCTTCGAGCTATCCGTAGTGCAGACGTCGGAAGTCTTCTGTCATTTTCTGGAACCGTCACTCGTACATCCGAAGTTCGTCCTGAATTACGATTTGGTACATTTGAATGTCGTGAATGCAAAACATTGGCCAAAGACGTGGAGCAACAATTCAACTACACAGAAGTACGTGCTTAGGACTTTACGCATTTAAAGCGTCCAGCGATCTGGAAATGAAGTTTAACAACGTTCTCAATTGAATCCTACAGCCGCTTATGTGCAAACATCCTCTCTGCCAAAACCGAATTAATTGGGATTTATTGATTTCTCAATCAAAATTTACGGATTGGCAAAAAGTCCGTGTTCAAGAAAACGCAAGTGAAATGCCAAGCGGAGCTATGCCTAGAAGGTTAGTTTTCGCTTGACGATTTCTGTCTCTCCTTATCTATTATTGACTAATATTTTTATTATAGTATCGAAGTGATCCTGCGAAATGAGATGGTCGAAAAAGCCAAAGCTGGCGACAAGGTTCAGTTTACTGGAATGTTAATTGCTATTCCCGATGTTTCTCAGTTGAACGCTCCTGGCTCAAAAGTAGAAGGTTTCCGTGGTGATGGCGGAAGAGGAGGTACCTATTATTTCCGCTAATCGTTGATGTAGAGTTGGTTTCTGACTTTGTGTTGAATCAAAAGAGGGATTAAACGAAGGTGTCACCGGTTTGAAAGCGCTCGGTGCTCGTGAAATGTCTTACAGACTCGCATTTTTGGCTTGTCATGCCATTCCAGTTGCAGCCGCAAAGGTAATCTTCTTCGTGATGTTAGTTAAATGCTTTATGCAGAATTTTAACATTCAATTTCGAATAGCTCGGAATGAAGGATGCGAACGGCCTGTTAGATGAGGAAAGTCATGAAGTGCTCATGGAATTCACAAAAGATGAAATCGACGAATTAAGAACTATGGTGTCTAATCCTCAAATTTACAATGCGTTGACGAAGAGTATTGCGCCTCAAGTATTCGGTACATTATCTGATGATATCTTTGCCTTCGTTCACTCATGTTCTTTTCAAACTTCTTGGTTTGTTAATACGGATGAGTTTTTTTTTAATTTGTCACAGGTCATGATGAAATTAAGCGTGGAATCCTTTTACAACTCATGGGTGGTGTGCATAAAACGACATCAGAAGGAATTAATTTAAGAGGAGATCTAAATATCTGCATTGTTGGTGACCCGTCAACTTCAAAGTCACAATTCTTAAAGTATGGTTTACTTTTACTTGGAAGTTTCTGTTATTAGTTCCGCTGACTCCTTGGTTGCGTTAGATACGTTTGTTCGTTTATGCCGAGATCAGTGTATACTTCTGGAAAAGCTTCTTCTGCAGCTGGTTTAACAGCTGCTGTCATAAAAGACGAAGAAACTGGTGAATTTGCTATTGAGGCGGGTGCCTTAATGTTGGCTGATAACGTATGATTCTGCTTCTTATTTTCCTTTCTTACAGTTTCTCCCTATGTGAGCTAGTGGGAACTAAGATTCTTCGCTTGATAACAGGGTATCTGCGCCATTGATGAATTCGATAAAATGGACATTAAAGATCAAGTTGCCATTCACGAAGCGATGGAACAGCAGACTATCAGTATTGCCAAAGCCGGAATTCAGGTACTCCTTTGTTAACCTTCACTATGGTTTGACTTTCGCGGGTCACTAACTCGACGACCGATTTTGGATTAGGCTACACTCAACGCTCGTGCATCCATTCTTGCTGCTGCGAATCCTGTTCACGGTCGATACGATAAAAAGTTGACTCTTCGAGTACGTCTTAATTCTCAATCTCTTTCTCTGTCATTTTCCTGCAATATCGTCTCACATTTCGTTCACTTTAAGCAAAATATCGCCATGTCCGCTCCCATCATGTCGCGTTTTGATTTATTCTTCGTTGTATTGGACGAATGCGATCAAGCAACAGATTACAACATCGCCCGACACATCGTGAATGTTCATCGATTCACGGACGACATGATTGATCCAGAATACTCAACTGATCAAGTGCAGAAGTATATTCGGTTCGCTAAAACATTTAGACCCAAGGTTAGCGAAAACCCTGAAAATTTCAAGCTCTGGGAATATAGGTGTAACGGTTCTGTTTTATTTTAGATTACCCCTGAAGCAAAGAAATTGTTGGTCGAACAATATCGCGCCTTGAGACAAAATGAAGCTAGTGAGTGTTCAGTTTTTTTTTCTGACATATTGGGTCAGCTCTTGTTAACCGTTAACTCTCCTTCAAGCGTCAGCCAAATGGTCTCACCGAATCACCGTTCGTCAACTGGAATCTATGATTCGATTATCCGAAGCTCTTGCTCGAGTTCACTGTGACGAATACGTTACCCCACGTTACGTCCGCGAAGCTTATAGGTTGCTTCAAAAGAGTATTATTCACGTTGAAACCAGCGATATCGAATTGGATGAAGATTTGGATGGAAGACCCGACTTGGCCGTTGCAAGAGTTGATGAGGGTGTCGCTCAAGTTGCTGGATCCGTCGAAGTAGGTGAAGATAGGTTGGATCACGGTGATGTGAATATGGATGTTTGTGTCTGTTTTATTTGACCTTGCTCTCTATGCTTGACTGACTCGTGATTGTTTGGATTAGAACAACGTCAATGTTGCTGCACAAGAAACAGAGAATGAACCCAGAGAACAAGAAACAGGCAGGAAAGGAAAGGAAAAGCATACAATTGATACTGCCACGTTCCAAAAGATTACCAACATGTTGGTAATGCATTTACGACAATTTGAAGATCGTGATGAAGGTCCGTTCTTTTGGTTGATTAAGCCAGATAATACTTCTGTTCATTAACTGTGAGTCGTTACGAAAATATTTACAGGCGTACGAAGATCAGAGTTGATGCAATGGTATCTTGACCAAATGGAAGATGAGATCCAGACTGTCGAACGATTGAATGCCGAACGTAAAAAGATCAAAATGGTGATCAAGCATCTCGTCAAGAAGGTCTGTTCCTCCCTGTGACACCAAGAAAGAAAAAAGTGTAGAACCCTGTGGACTGACGCCACATACTCTAGGAAAATATCTTAATCGAAATTAAAGCTCCTCTCCCCGATATTGACTCATTCGAGGCATTGTCCCCTGAGCAAGTACAACAAAAGCAAGAAGAAGATGAAGATCCGTTGATGATGGTGCATCCTTCCTACGTTATTCCGGGAGTCGATTATTAAACATTCTTTTGTACGCTAATACCGCTGATGTACTCGATGTTTCAACTCAGCACAATAAGAAAGCCAACCCGTGTATTGTTTTTGTAGCATCAATTATGTGGTATACCGTTTTTACGAGTTGTCAAACATTTGCGGGATAGAAACTGTACCTTTTCTTTAACTTTATTCAATCATTCAATTTGATCTGTTTGTACAAATTATTGTTACTTTACAATGTGAATTTTTCACGCATATCAATTCATGTAACTATACACTTTTCTGTTGTTGCTTTCTTGTGTGTTTATCATTGTTTTTATAGTGAATTTTTATTCTTGTATTGGCTTTTCGTTTTTGTTCAATACAAATGAGATGTAAAGAACATAATTATTAGATAAATGTACTTTGGTTTTTGTCCAATGGTCATTGGTTACACACATAATGTCGCACCATACGAAGCTGCAAGAAGTTTAGATTGCATTAAAACGTATATTTCATGAGAAAATTCTAAGACTTAGGTACATGATATATAATTTTACATTGAAAGAGCAAGCGACAAAAGCAGCCGAAAGAAAGCATACGTTGCTGTAACAAACAAACACCCTCTGACTCTTCCATCCCCTACATCACTCTTACACGACCGTATATGGACTTTACTTCAATCTCATCAACGGTCGACTACTAATTCTAAAGAAGAAATATCCCAAGATTACGAAACCAACACCGATACCCCATAATATTATGATCGAGTTTGATAAACTTGGGGCATCGAGGTCGTAAATGTCTAATACTTTGTCTCCGTCGGCGATACAACCAGGAGTGTTAGGGGAACAAGTAAACGTGAGTCCTGAGAATTCATTTTGAGAGAGCGCTTTATCTAAATAACATGAATTGGTAAGTTTAGAACGAACTTGAGAATGGAGTGAATGGTGTATGAAAATTTACTTGAGTATGCGATCAATGAAATCCATTGAATCCATTTAATCCATTCTAACCCTGATCCGAGATTGACCAAGTTACCACCGAATATCAGGAAAACTGTGATAATCAATGGACCAATTACTTGTCCCACTCGTACGTTGGGGACAGCTGAACCAATCATAATACCCATTGAGTTTGCTATGAACGAAAGACGAAAAAAGAGGGTGTCAGGGTTAGGTACAATGGGGGCAGTTTTTGAGAAATTGGGAGGATACAAACCGGTGAATGCGTGTCCGACACAAATGAGAATAAAGATTAGGTATTTTATAATGTCGTTTTGTAAACCAATCATCCAGTAAACTGGCGCAGCGAATAGGATTGTTCCAAGGAAGAGAAAAGGTAGTGAAGAAACCAATTTGGCGATGTATGCCGCTGAAGCAGAGTATGCACCGGAAGCACGTTCTCGTTTGATAATTTGTCGTTGTTGAGGCTATGATAAATTTGTGTTAGGGATATTTGTGGGTGATACGTGAAGAGGGTGAATGGTGACTTACGAATACCGCTAAGGTCGGCATGACGTTACCGAATGTAAGATTTACAGCAATGAAAAATAGTGCACCCAATCGATTTTGAATCCCCGCTGCGTCGCTTCCGAGTTGCCAAAACACGGCACCCATAATAAGTGTTATAATCACCGACTGACCAAGAGTTGCTCCCAATGTCGCTTTATCTCGAACTACATCTTTCATGTTTCGGCTCAATAAAGTGAAGAATTGTTGTATCCAGTTGGCTCGGGAGCTGACTTTAGCATCTGATATATCGATATCAGCAGCTTGTTGTTTTTTGAAAGCGTCATTGTAGTGAGATTCCTCCCATGATTTTTGGAAACGGTGAACACGATCCATCGATGTTTTCAAAAGATCAGGGCTGCGAGCATCAATGGTCGAAATATCTATATTTGGGTCACAATAAGTACCAAGTATTGTATAAAATGATAGAACAATGATACAAACCTAAGAAATGATCAGCTGGATTCGTTCTGGGTGGGCAGTCAAAGCCAAGGCTAGCGAAATGGGTAATGGCATCAGCGGTTTTGCCGAAGAAAATGACTTTTCCGGCGCTCAATAGAACAATCTTGTCGAACACTAAATACAACATTATTGTCAACTACATGTCCGGAATACTAGAAAGGATGGGCTAAACGTAGATGGCTTACAGTCAAGAATGTTTGTTCGTGGTTGATGAATGGTCATGAGGACTGTTTTGTTCTGCTTTACTGCTAAATTTTTGCAAGATTCGACGCTAGACACAGAGCAGTCAGACAATTGTTAAAGTAACAGCTCAATTCACGATCAAGACTTACATATTGAAAGCCGTAAAAGCATCCAATCCGGATGTCGGTTCATCCAAAAACATCAAAGATGGGCTGGTCATCAGTTCCATACCGATTGCCACTCTTTTTCGTTCTCCTCCAGAAACTCCTTTTTGAATGGCGGATCCGATGTAGGTATTCCGACACCTATCTAAACCCAGCTCTTGAATTATATCTTCGACCCGTTGAAGTTTAGCTTTTCTTGACATTGACGGCGGAAGTCGAAGGAGTGCAGTGTAGTAAAGAGTTTCGTAAACGGTGAGGTTGGAATACATGACATCGTCCTGTTCGACGTATGCTATAAAATTCATGCATCGAGTCAATGTAACCTACGACAATACTTTTAAATTATTTCATCTGAAAAACTCACCAACTTGACGTTTCCACAGATTTGGCTGTCTTATCTTTCCATTGACTAGAATTTCACCTTCGAGTGTACCAACATTTGCAATACGACCAGCCAGAACATTCAGTAATGTAGATTTACCAGCTCCTGAGCTACCCATGATAGCTACTACTTCGCCAGGGTTAATCTCGCCGGAAACATTTGAGAGGAGTGACTTTGTGGCTTTCTTGTCTTGCTTTGTTGGGATAGATATTTTATAAGTGACATTCGACCAGGAGAGTTTTGTGCCTTCGGTAGCGACAGATTTTGAGCCAGAGGTCTGGCCGTTCCTTTCAGAGGGCATGTCGACTTTGACGTCGTGTTCCTGGGACATGTTTTCAGAGTCGCCTTTCTGAGGGGATTCTTTGGAGGGGTAGACTGTGAGCTGGATGCCGGACGTCATCTTTTATGTCTGCAGCGTCGCTTCACGATGGTGCAGATATATCGATGCAGGTGGTGCCAGGGTCCACTCCTTTATATCAGCAAGTCCTAGCTTACTCACCCGATGACAAATATCCACTCTCGCGCGTTCCCTCTTGTTGCCGTGCATAACGAGCAACGCCAATCGCCGATGCAATTGTCGCGGAAGAAGAATGGCTATTATCCGGCAATCGTCATGCTTAATTCACACTGTCCGACTTGGTATATTTCACATATAGAGATACAACACTAAAACTACTCTCTGTAGATATGCATACACGGGCCATAACAGCTCCTTTTGGGTAGTAATATAAGCCCATAATTAATATAATTACAATATCCCTTACTAATCATTTCAAAAAAATCTACGGTAATAGTAGCTCTCGGTGTATTTTGGGTTTTTTACAATTGGAGTACAGCGAAAAGATGTCACTATCGCCATCGTTTATTTGTCTTTTCAACGGGTTAAATGCAGTTAAAGGCGGAGTCTGAATGGCTTCGTTTGAGAACTCCCGATCCTGTTGCTTTATATCAGCCGGTCGCTGCATCAAATGTGTGATGGGAGGTAAAGACACTTTATGCATAGAAACTTTGTTGGAAAAAGCCGACAACTTGGACTGCAAATATTCGTTCTTTCGCTGCTGTGAAATCATGTGATGAATGCAGCACCGAATAAGAGGCGACTTCTCTGGCGAGTCCTTTTCCATCATTAGCAGATGAGACACTAATTCCTCAGTCTCAGACATCCTCCCGGGTACTTTCTGCGGCTTGCGCAGAGGCGCAACATTTTTCGGTGAACATCGACGTTCATCATCCTGATTGACCTTTGCAACGTGGTTGAATGATTCACGGCGCTTAGTCGGGGGTCGAGTATATTGAGAACGCTCTTTTGGAGTGACGACAATCAGAATTACTGGTAATAAACCACAATTAAACGGAAACAAAATTCCTACCCGACAACACCAAAGCACCTATGGTTATCATATTATAAAACTTGTTCGACTCCAAAAATTGAACGCTAACGGTTGCTAACGGGTGTTTACCAATATTTTTAGTTATCAGCCGTGATTTGGTCCATTCCGGTTCCTTTGAACTAAGGAAAGCAATAGTCAGTTTTCCATTAATAACCCCAATATTAATTAACCATTGACTAATACCGGCTTCTTTCTCTATCTTTCACATTCTCGCAGTCTGTTTCGTTTACTGGACCAGCCAGATGAAGGCCTTCGGGAACTTTTACTTCAATAGTATTCCAAAATTCGACCCGAATGGAAGGAGTACGGGCGGTTTCCCTCTGTCGGGGTGAACTCGCAACTCCGTCCACTCTAAGCTCCCCATCCACCCTAGAAATGTAAGGCGGTGATGGCAAACAGGTGTTGAAACTTTCGACTTTTAATGCCTGACCCATCTTAGGTTCGACGGCAGCGACCAATTCTTTTTTACTGAGCAATATTGTCTGAGTGTCACCAACTCTTGTTAATGTAGTCGACCTGGTGTGCAAATCATTTATAAAAAGATGTGCAGTAATTTTAGACCCAATAAACGATGTCGGGCAATAATAGCCAACATTCGATAGTCGAACACTCAATTCATTCACGCCGTCTATGTCGGTGAACAGAGTTGTGGCGGTCAGCATGTATATTAAATTCGCCAGGAAAAAATAAACAGGTCTCACCAGCTAACTCGACGCAACTCGTCTCCAGAGAATTCTGAGATTCACCGGTCACTAATCTGTACTCGGACAGCTGTTGCTGCGTATGAGAGCTCGCTATATGAACTGCGAAATGTCGGTTTGTCGGCATGATGTGGTGATAAAAATTCTAAAGTGTATTTCCGGAGACAACTGTGGAAACTCAGGTGTATTTATCTCTTGATGTCTGCGACCACACTTCAAATAGCTGAGTATACTGACGTCAGACATGACAGACTGCAGATCAGGGCTTATATTAAGTTTTGCCCCTTTTGAAACCGTTGATACATTGTAAATTGGAATAAGCTGCGATTTGAGGCAGATGGCACGTAGGGGGTAATGTGAGGTTCCACACTGGTTCCACATCCGCCTGTTCGGAAAACTCCGTAGCCGAATTGTTCCATGGCGGATTGTGTCATCTGCAAAAGCTCAACGGACAGAGCTGATGATTTGAGTTTTACTGATTGTGGCGTGATAACGTGATAAACTTTTTCAACCCACGACAACGGTGACCAAGTTACAATTGATTGTGAACAATACATGTAATGAACGATGTCAACGAGGAGAGTGTAGTTTCCAATTCAGTTGTGTCGCCTGCTTTTTCAGGGGAGAATTCAGGAACAACAAATTCAAGCAGAAACCTCAGTTTCGCAGTAATTGTAAATACGGTGCTTTAGATGCAACTCTTTAGAAACGATCATAGTCCCAATCCCACCTCAAAGGTGGCAATTCCCAAGTTTCTGGATTTTACATTAAAAGTTTGATTCGTAAGATTACGGACTAGCTGTTGCATACGCTTTGCACTAACAGTCAACGTCCTGCTTAGCGGCGCCCCTTACGAGAGTCTTCTCTTCCAAGCATCTCTGAATAAATCGACGTCATCAATTCTGGAATACTAGTCTGTATCATTCTCATTTTCTCTGTCAATGTGATTGAGGCACAGAATGGAATAGCCGAGAATTGGCAGCATCGCCTGAGAGTCTATATCAGTATCGATTACGAATAAATATTAAATGTTCGCCACACTCTCGGCCCATGCCATTGTCGTATATTGCGAAGGATCTGCAAAAATTTTCATTGCGCCTCCTTATTGCAGCATATGGAAATAAATCTGCGACATCAGAGTCGACTGTTTTCATCCAAACAAAGGTTTTAAGGAAACCTAGTTCTGTCGAGGATGGGATTGCCGTTGCAAATACTAGTTTAGTCTATTTTACTACGTCATTGCTGATATTGTGGCAAATGTAATATTTGGAGAATTTTACCTAAATACAATTCAGCCCCCACTTACTAATCAACTACACCGAGTTTTTGTTATTAGAGTTTACAATTTTAAAGTGCTTTTTATTATAGCTCCTCTATCACTTGAACGAGTTCAAGTTCGTGTTGAAATTGAACGTTTTCACAGCCTTTTCAAATCAAATTGAATCTTTCAGGTTTATCACACATTGTTCCGTATAGAGAAATCCAGATACTCGTTTCAGCCGCCAGTTAATTGAACCTCCTCACTATCCACTACTGACACATTGGTGCCGTTGGTGTTAACTATACGTACGTGTTGTCTCAAAGTCATGGTTATTTCTGAAATTTCTTAGATTTGAAGCAGAACACAGTCACAACATGATTTGATTTCTGTTAAACATAGTGTCGTCATTTCGTTGTCTGGATTCCTCGGATTTCAGATAGCCAAAAACATAACGGTCAGGGGTTCAGTTTGAGATCTAATATATGTCTAATTACCTTGAAACATTGGTTATTTTGTTTTCCGCATATGATAGACGGTGATGACAAAACGGGACCCGTGGCCGTTCATGTTAACAATCAGGTCGGTGAAAATCCCGTTCAGCTCGTTGTTAGATGTCCGTTGTTTGATACTTCGTTGTTTTAAATTGTCCGCTGATTTGGGTGAAGGTACGTAATGTTTTGGCTACGTTTAGGGATGTGGTGAGCTAAGCTCCATATTAAAGACATTCGACATTGATTAACTGTTCTTTCTCTAATTGTTTGCATTATAGTATGTAGACCTCATCCGAAAACGATTGACAGTATTCACCATGCCCGTTACACTTGAATGTTCCACATTTCGGATAATTTAAGCTAAAATTTCAACGCTTGAATCATTTTCTGTACGTCTTACATGTGGCACAAAACATCAGAAGCCACAAGATGACTGAGATCTGTTGCAGTAACCATCGGTTCGATATAGTGACCCGATATAACCCGGATGGTTTGACGTGGCAGAAAGTCCACACGCAATGTTTCTCAAGGTTCAGATGGTATAGTCTTAGAGTCGACGCAAAGCGTAGTCTATTTATCTGCGACATGTGAATCGTGCTGCTAAATACAGTCAAAATCGATACCGTTAATATGTCGAACATCTCATTTAGGAACCTAACGGTGTTAATTTGAGTCCCGCATCACTTATACTTGATGTGTGAGTAAGTATACTAATCTGCGACATTTGAAATAAAAGTAAATTAGCCGTCAGATTGGGCCTAGATATGTCCTCACAATGTTGCAAATCGTAAAATTCCACAGTGATGAGTAATTTAAATTATGCGAGGCTGAAGGCACTTCAGGGTCATAAAACTTTGTGTAATCGAAATTGACAAGGACCAAAATCTAATCCTGAGAATTTACTAGATTCTTCTGTTGTGCAAACCGCTCCATTTTGGGGCCGCTAATTATTCAATCTGGATATCGTCCTGGTATTGCGTCATGCACCGGAATAGCAGCTAACTTTGAGCGAACGTATGTTGCGGCGGTGAGCCATTGAATATTACCATTGTATTATGCCACAATAGTATTTGTACTATTGAAAATTTTCACATCCATACTGCAACCAACACTTTCAATACAAAACGAAAAATGTCATCGGACAAATGGGACATCATTCTTACGGATTCCACCAATCACCCTGAACTAAACTTATAAAATAATGACGATATTTCCTTAAAAGGCAACATTCCAATGTTTTCTTTAATGAATATGAAGGTACATGCTGGGGAAGGCGTAGGACTTTATTAGTTCCCCATCATGTCCCACAAATACCAACTTTAACGCTTGCCAACCCTTCGAGATTTCACTATGTCTTCTTGTGATTTGCCTTGCACTGCGAACCAATTAAAAAGGCCATCAAATGACTAAAACAATTGAGGCCATCGTCTTATCTTGCATGGTCTGCCGTTGCAAAAAGAGGATTTAACCGCTGGAGGTATCCAAGTTCCTGCAGCTCTTCTGATGATTACAGTAGCGCGCCTCGTACTGAGATTTCTTTATCAAAGACCCATTGGGCCATTACATTGTTATACTTCTAATGGCGTTCACAGTTCACACCTTTCAATTGAGGTCTTGTCCCAAAACTCCAACTTGACAATCACCCTCCAACAAAATTACTCTTGCTGACATGAGCATACCACAATTATACATCACAAACGTTCAATATCGCTTACTGCAGTAGGTTGAATATAATTAATGAGTTCCCGAATCTCGCCACTAGATCTGTGCTTGATAAAATCCAGTATTTTCGGAATACTTAATCCCTTCCACATCTGATGTAACGGATGTTTTTTGGAGGAGGCCGTCGAGAGGTTTTGGACAAGATCTTGAAATGCATCCTCCATTTCCCACTTCCAAACAAATATTCCGTGCGTTCCTCGCAAATATGGAATGATAGCTTCACAGTGTTTTGCTAAAGTAATTTCATTCCCAGAGCCCAAGACTTCGGCTAACTCCGATTCAGTTATGTTGATGGCTTTACCAATAGCTGAATCGAAAAAATTGGAGGGAACAACCATTTTGGCCGAGTTTTCTGTGCGCGGATAACGCAGTTTCTAGAGCAGAGTGTAAGTAATGGGTAGCCATATGTCCCAGTTGCTGCAACTCACCATGCCAGATAGTGTGGCATCCAAATCCAACACAGCTCGAAATTTGATGTCCATTTCCTTTGCCCACTTCACAGCGAGCTGTAGATTTTCACATCCTCCAAGTGAGACCACAACCCAAGGATCGATTTCTCTTGTCTCCTGGATAACCTGAAGAGCAGCTGCTATTACCCGGTAATCATCTGGCCCTTCTACGAAAATGACGTGGGAACCTTTCAACAAAGAAAACCATGATGGGCGATACAAAAATTCCGATAGCTTAAGCTTAACCGTTTTCTTAGATGCGACGAAATACATATGATCAGATTCTACCAAATATTCGTAAACATCTGTGAAAATGAATATTGAGACATTGTCGTTTCGTGTATGTTCTCGCAATTTGTGCCATAAAATTCGTTGATGTATCGGTATCAACGAATAGAATGGACATTCCAAGAAAATATAACGAGGCGGGCGTTCTTCAAAGAAAATAGAGACGATCATTGAGACCAGCGACATGTTATTTGACTTGAATGTGAGTGTTAAGCCGGTAAACAGCTCTCGAGGTAGTTTTTTCACTTTTGCAACATCAGTTCTAAGAACAGCCAATAGTCAGAATTAGTTACTATCGGTAATGGTCATGAGGGTTGAATGATAGCAATTTACTCCAAAAAGCCAGGATTTTTGTCATTTGTAGCCTCCAATTTAAGAATAACACCAATTTCCTGACAAAATTTAACAATCTTGTTATAAGATGCCACATCGCTATCCATAATGCGGCATAAGGTATCTTGTATTTTGCCATGCTCGTAGTCACGAAGATGACAAGAAAAATCAGCGGGATTGCCTTTATGGGTTCCTCGTTTGATTCGAAACGGTAGATTAGCTCCAACAACAGAGATCATTGAAGTCACTGCATTATCCACAGATACCTAGAAGAGTCCATCAGAAACGTTTGACAGAGCGATCTAACCCACTCAAGGAGGCCCTTTCGCATTACCTGTATATCGACATTGGTCGGTTTCAAATACGTAGACTCGTTATGACACTGCTTGTCCGAGGGATATTTTTTATTTTGTGCTGAAATGACCAAGTCTATAGCTTGTAAGAGATCGCTACGATATTCCCTTCCGAATACTGGATAAAAAGCGGGCTCCGAATCTCGTTTGGTTTGAACGAAAAATTGTTTATTCAACGGCTTGGTAACGTTTTCCCAGTTTATTTCGATACGCATTTCTAGTTTAAATGTCAGTTTATATCTCCTAGCATCGAACAGTGCCCGCGCCATAGTTAAATAGCGAGATCCGCCACACATTTTCCATCAAAACAACACACCTTGAGAATTGGTGATTTCGGTCTATTGGGATGATTATTAGATTATGATTTGGAAATGCGAAATCGAGCGGATAACGGAGGAATAGTTTGTCAAGTTCAAAGGTTTATCATCCGACCTATTTATCCACACACATGACCATGTCAAACAAAACCTTAACAAACCATTATTGCAGTGAGTTCTGTGTGATCTCTATTGGGATCAGCAAAATTAGATAGTGATTATTGAGGGTTTACAAACAAGAGAACTACTCGCACTGTTTAATGTTATATTATTGCTGAATTTTGCATGTACATAACAGATATGAAGTTCCTGCCAGCCCCACGTGATTTGGTGTGCCGGGAGTACCGATCTCAAATATAACCTACACAGCGGAAAATTATCAGCGTTGGAACGATGAACTTGGACGACGTGAGACAGGCATTAAATTTGCGTGAATTGAACGAGCTCAGGCGACATCAAAATTGCGTTCTATGAGCTGACGGTATAATAACGTTGCCACTCATAATGCAATATCATCGCAAAGAAATAACGTTCTGTCAACGCAACTGACGGCATGCCAGTTTGACGGTTGCTCGATTGCGTTATTCTAATGAGGAGTCTTGATAATTGATATGCACCTGATTCCTCCATACTTTTCATGCATTTACCCAATATCAGAAAAATGAACTTGCACATTGGTTATTTGCCTAAGGCAATTGAGAAATCCGCGTAATCAAGCCATGGGAGTTTCATACCCTTTTCTAATAACATGTTATCGTACATTAATAACACAAATGCAGCATGAAAAATTAATGTAACTTTTCCACCGAATTGAAACGCTGACTGAATAGTGATAAGCGACAGAAAATATTTGCTAATTTCTCATGCACTCATCTATAAAACGTCCTGCGGTTGCAATTCAAAAAGGAATAGGTGCATATATTTGAATAGATATTTACAATGATGATGATCAATAATAACAGCAATCAAATTTTATTAGCATAATCCGGTATTTCTGTTACAATAGCATTTGCGTCCATCGAACTCGATGTTTCCAATTCATCTTGATCACTAAAAGATGCATCTTCCAAGCGTTGTCTGGTAACAGACCTAGAATCTTCCGTGTCATCATCCCTCTGTGAAATTCGTCTTCTTCTTTCATCATCACGAGGTCTGTCTCCTTGAGGAACAATCGCTTCTTCATAAACTACCATCAGACCGTCGAAGTGTCGAAAGGCCTCCCGGGTGTGAGGCCGTTGCAAATAGGAAACGTGCGATACAAAGCCTGCTTGGGGATCCCTCCAGAAGTCCCAGGAAGGCGACCGTGTTGCAGTCATTCGCGCCAAGAATCGATAACAATATATGTCAGAATTTCGTATTTCCAAGGAAAGTTTCCAAGTGTAAAGATGTGACATACCATGACAAGAAACCGCCTTTTCCTATCCTCAATTTCGAGGCCGCTGTTCTTATAATACTCAACCGCCCGTTCCAATGTGACAAGCCGTTATATTTTTCTTTTCATCAGCTCGGAGGGTTCTCAAATGACCCAACAAATACGACGCTAATTGATTTTGGAGCAATTCATTTTGATTCATAGCGGCTTCAAGGGTTGTCGATTCTTGTGTCAACAAAGCTATACACTCTTTATGATCAGGATGGGTATTTATGCATTCAAGTTCCCGCTGACCGAACCAGAGACTAAAAGAAATGTATGATTACTTTTGTTAATTGGAATGTATGATTGAGATTGCAATTGGCATTACCTTGAGCTCCTCAGTCACGTTAGCGGAAATCGTGGTCGCTTGGTTATTCCGTCGACTTTGGGAACTGTTTTGTCGGCCAACTTGGTCTAACAGGGTCTTCACTCCATTCCAAATAGTTGATAGCTTTTGATCCGAATCGAGGTTTTCAAAGTCAATACTTCGATAATCAAAATGAGATGGTGTATTTTGGTCCTGTCGCTCATTTCGCAAATTACCTGTTGAGGCTGCGGAAGGAAAGACTGTTATTGTTGACTGCATTTCAGACATAAAGAATAAAATGTCCCTGAGATACTTGCTTTGGCTATCCTACCGTCTTCTTGCGTTCTCGTCCGCCGATGGGGTATTGATGAAATAATCGCTAATATCAAATGAAATCGCCGGTGTAAAGGGGGCTGGAGTACGCACGTTTTATGTTACAGTTGACACAGGGACCAGAGGTCTCCTCGGAGCTATTGGAGTCGATAACTGTGTGTATGCCATTCCTCGGGAGTTGAGGGGATTTGTGAATGACCGAAAGGGAAATGTTTCCATTTTATAACAAGTCCGTGCTGGTCAAATCGCGTGAGTCGTGCGATGATGTGACGTGAAATGTTTAACACAATTGTTGAAAATTCCATGCAGTCGATCAGATGATACACCGATGTGATTTGTAATCCTATAATCATACCAAAATTTTATTATTCGATGCCTTAAGCATTTTTCTCAAACATTTTTACGACTCTTTTACGACGAACCTTCAGCATCCATGTCGCGATATCTCCATTACTGCAATAAATGCGGGAAAGGTTTCGTAAAAAAATGGAATATGAAAAGACATTCTACGAACTATTGTCATAGCGAGATTATAAATCGAAGTGTTAGCATGCATAGTAGATTCGACATGGATTACGAATGTCAGTGGCCGCCTGAACAACCAGCTCAATTCAGTTTTCAAGAATCTCCTTGTGCAGTCCCGTCGACGTCTTGCTCCTCATCAAGGACAGTCAAGACAAACGATTCCAATGATTCATTTTCTGACGAATACCAAATCCCATTTGATCACCACACCGAAGATTCACTTTCACGCAGCTCAGATATTTTGGGGGGGGGCAGGATTGGAGCAGCGCCGGATCCAGAACCACTCAACGCAGACAGTGGCAATGATCAAAACTTAGGCGACAATAATCGCGAGGGTGAAATGAGGAATGAGGAAGCTATGGAGATGTCTGAAAATGACGATGGCATTGATACTGAGAACGATGTTAGTGCTATCGATGCTCCCGACGAAACCAACCCGTATGCCCCTTTTCCTTCCAAAACTTTTGCTCTCCTCTATTTTCTCTTATTCGGTGGTCGCTATATAGTATCGCGAGATCTTCAGGAAGGTCTCTGGTGGGTCTTAAAAGAGCTACAGGTTAGAGATCTACCGCGCCTCAATAGTGTCCATCAATTCGACTCGAGACTACCCAAAGCACAAACAATCCAAACGCGGAACTCAGCGGGAAAAATATTTTATCATAACAGTATTGTTGATACGAAAAAATTATCGTTGACGAACCCGATGACATCGAAGCAATTAGCTAGAATTCCTGAAGTGAGGAAGGAGAATATCAATAGACTTTCTCACGCCATTAAGTGGTTGACGAATCCAAATTTCGTAACGCCTATGATTCGTACGCCAAAAGGCGATTGGTTTGCAAATGATGTCGTAAAAATATGCGGAAAAGTCGGCAATAAAGACTACCATTTTGAGAAAATTAAACAATTTTATATTGAAGATAATCAAACCTTTGTTAGGTACGTC
This sequence comes from Paraphysoderma sedebokerense, assembly GCA_025602915.1. Classification (NCBI taxonomy): domain Eukaryota; kingdom Fungi; phylum Blastocladiomycota; class Physodermatomycetes; order Physodermatales; family Physodermataceae; genus Paraphysoderma; species Paraphysoderma sedebokerense. The sequence continues at coordinate 75,350 of JAHLJZ010000028.1, read as the reverse complement.
AAGCCAAATTCTCTAATCATGATCCATTGCAACTCACCTAAGCTCTGCAAAATACGCAGATACGACCTCCTTCTATCTCAGGGGAACTTTTAGAACACCGAATTCCTTCGTAAAAATGAACTTATATATATTGAAGACGAGGAGATTGCCTCTCCTGTCGACGCTATCGAACAACGTATCAACTTGCGGTCAAATATCGGTTACGACGATCGACTTCATTTTGCACAGTATAAGAAACTATCAAATACTGATGGGGAGTACATCTTCAAATCCTGTCGGACCATGAGGTTTTTAGATTTACCACAGAGAGTACCCTACGTCAGAAATGTAATGGCAAAACCGCCATCATGATTCCATTGTTGTTATTATTTGATGAAACTTCGGGCAATACCACTAAACAGTGGAATTTGTTTGAGAACTGGTTTGTTGCATTGGCGGGTTTGCCCTTCAAAGCGCTCCAAAATGTAAAAAATCTTCATTTTGTCGCAACATCGAATTATGCATCCGGAATTGAGTTGAGTGAAGCTATAGCGACTGAGATAATGAATGAATTGAGAGATGGTATCGAATGTTTCGACGCCTTACCACAACAGGTACATTTTGCTGTTTCCTCGCATACATATTCGGAAACTGAAATACCTCATTTATGTGCAGCCTGTTCTGGTTGTTGCTGGCGTCTTTGCTACATTAGCAGATAACAAACGAGCAAGCGAATTGGTGAATCATGCTGGCGCCGCAGCAAACTGTTTTTGCCGCTTCTGTTTTATCAACAAAGTGAACGATGATCTCCTAACAGGAGGCGAACTCAGAACGAATGAACGAATGGATGAACTAGTAGAACAAATGTCTGGCTTGGGCACTCGGGCGTACGAGAATAGGAGGGCAGAAACTGGGGTGAATCGATTGTATAGTCCGTTGACATCAGTACCAGGTTACGAGAGAGATAATTTGTTGGAGACTTTACATACAGTTTTACTCGGTCCTCTAAAGCATGAAACTCAACTGATTAAGGACAAATTAACGAATGAGCAGTTAAATTCAGTTAGTCTTTTTGTCGATGGATTCAACTTCACCGATTTCCCAAGTAAAATGATTGGCAGACACTTGACGCATTACTGTGGCTCCTTTCTTGGTAGAGATTTTAAATTGTTTATACAGATCGCTCCGTTTGTCTTGCAACATGTTTATACCAATGATTGGGTACGAAGAGTAGTCTACTTAGCGGAAGTCTGTATGTATTAGTTTCTTCCACTTGTGTTCAATTTGTGTTTGACGACTGAACTGTTTTAGGTAAAGCCCTGTATGTGTCATCAATTGAAAATGAAGAAAGTTATCAGCAGTCTCTACAAACATATATCCGGCGATACTTGGAATCTGCAATGACAACGATACCCGACTTTACTAGACAAAGATCAAAATATCACATGCTACTCCATTATGTTGAACAAGTTAAAAAGTTCGGTTTACCACTGTACGGTAACACCGAGAAATTTGAATACGTACGTCAGAAGTGTTGGTATTAGATGAAGATTTCACTAATGCTCTCTTCCAGATGAATGGTATCACGAGGAATTTCATAACACACACAGATAGAAAAGCCCCTTCAAAAGATGTAGCCCGCCGATTTGCAAGTTATCAATTTGCTGTACACATTGCGGACGGTGGTTTCTTCTCTGTGGATGGTAGGACGTACCAGCAAGCTGGAAAATCTATACTAGCTCTCCAGGAAGAACCTTCAATGAAGAAGCTTATTTTCGGTGGAGTTACTAGAACAGCATCGACACCATTTGTGTTGAAAGGAAGCAACTGGACTCATTCCCGACGACAGCAGTGTTGTTGGGAGCAAGTGATGTTAACCCGCACCAGTTTGCAAGATTTTATCGGTTATAATATTCAAAACGACGTTAAAATTGAGAAGTTCGATGGTGTAGTAAATTCACAAGGCCGCTTGCAACGTATTTCTTCTTCTTTCGAGGGACCTGACTTTAAGGGTCGCATTGAAGAGATTTTAAAAGTTGACGAGGTCCCAGTGATTGTTGTTCGAAGGTACCGACCATTAAACCGAGTAGATATGAATATATGCTGATTTCTGAAAGTTGCAACTTTTCTCATTAATTAGTGCTTCAAGTCCACATGTCTGACTTTTATTAATTTGGTTGGGGTCTGTTCGGTGGATAACTGGGACAAATCGACCGGATGGGACCTCTTCTGTGGAGTCACCATGTATTATCTCGTTCAAATGGTCCTGATTTCAACTCCCCTTTTCAGGTCTACATAAGCCCCACTGTTGCTTCCATCCTTTGCGTCTCCGGGCCCGGAGAAGTAATAGTGAAAGTTGAACAACATATTTTGGGTGAGGGTGGTAGGATCGATTTCTGGTCTAATGCCGTACCTAACCAACTCATTTATGATGGCGTCAAGCCATCTGCAACAAAATTTATTTTGGACCCGGTTCGGAATTCTTCTGTGTCGACTGATTTGTGAGGTTCATTTATCCACTCTTTTGCGGAGGGGAAGGAGTATTGACGGATCGTGCCGAGAAACAATGACAGTGCAACGAGTCAATCGGTGATCTGGGTCATTATGGTGTCTGAAAGCCGACAGATTTATACAATTCTTAGCCTGCGTCTCAAACAGCATATCAATCATATAGAAAATCATAAATGTTACATTTATCGCCAGATCGTCAGATATTGCAGCTAGAGTCAATGATCGCCGTTTTCAAACGCGACACCACAAAGTTGAATGTCGTTTGAGAACAGAAGTTCATTCCCGAGGGCCAGAATGTTTTCAAAACTATAAATCTCTATTCAAACAGCATATAAATCATATAGAAAAATAAAAATGTTACATTTATCGCCGGATCGTCAGATATTGCTAATTGAGTCAATGATCTCCGTTATGTGGTGGCTGTGACACTCGATTTACAATAGGTGTTTATTGCCGAGAGTCAGAATGTTTTGAACAACCTAAATCGTTATTTATACAGTATATCAACCATTTACAAAAACAAAATTGTCACTTTTATCGCCAGATCGTCAGATATGAGTCAATGGTCGCCGTTTTGTGGTGGCAATGACACTCGATTGACAATAGGTGTTTATTGCCGAGGGTCAGAATATTTTGCATAACCTAAATCGTTATTTATACTGTATATCAACCATTTACAAATACAAAATTGTCACTTTTATCGCCAGATCGTCAGATCTTCCGCTCTCTTCTCAACTAGGTTATTGGCTTGATGACGAATTCTTCATTCGCAGCCTGTCCGGCGGAGAGGATTTGAAGTTTGAACAAGCACATCATCAACATCAGCTACCATCTTCTCCTACGACCACCAAGGTGAATAAAAGCGATGGCAACACAATAATGAGGAAATGATGCTCTCGTTGGAATGGACTTAGCCGAGGTTGTAACGCAGCCATTGCATTTGGCGAATGGCTTTCATATGTTGCTACGGGTCCTCTGGACTAGGTTATCCGGCTCACAGATGGTTACAGCCACAACAGCTTGATGCAGCCGGGGCAATTATTTCAATTCCAATCTTAAATCTCTCGAATCTGTCATCCATCTCCATTCTTATTGTTTCCCATTTACACAAAAGATTTAATGTACTTTTAATGTAGCATGCGAAAGTAAGTAGCCGGGGCAATTATCTCAATTCTAAACTTAAATCAATCTAATTTTTCATCTACTCACATTCTCATTTGTGCTTTTTCAACTTCGGCACTGTACTCCGATACCTCGTTGAAACCGCAGCTGCGCTCGGCGACCCGCACGGATAATCGCGCTCTTCTTCTAGATGAGGTAAATCAATGTAAAGCATTTGCATTGCTTTGGACGATGACAATTTAATTCAAACTGAATAAGTAGTGCGATCCCAATCAAAATATATGTTATCATCGCTGTCTCGCTTTAGTATGAAATATCGTGCTAACGACCCCTGGGGAGTCAACAGTACGAATAAACTCATACATGGCTCACTGGCTAACAACTTCTGAGGGATTTTTCTTTTTTTAGGCAGTTGCACATAACGTCTGCAAAATAAGTTTTACATGCAACTATATATATGGAACGATTTTCAAGGTGTCCCCAAAATAATACCTGCATTGACTTGGGTTCATAGGGACATACTATGTAGAAGATAAAGGAAGCGATTCTTTATGAGATAGTAATGATCGATGTTGATCATTTATTATAAAATGGCGATTAGTTTATCACTCCTTATCTCGACAATCATGATGATTGACGGCTCAACGATGGCTCCAGTTTTTGAATTGATTCATAATAATTGTGACGTGAACACTGAACGCACAAAAATACAAATACAGGGGAGGATAATTTGGTCCAGCTGTTTTAATTACAATTCGTTTTAAGGTTCCGCACGTAACTGAGAATTGATGTCATTTTACGGTGAGCAATCATCAACTGATCGAGAATATCGTTCGGAACGCATGTACGAATAGATCTATATGATAGTATTATATATATAACCTAACATTATGTAACAATGATCTAACTTGTACCGATTTCATTCTTCCAATTATGATGAAAAGAGAATCTTCCAAGTCTTCCCCTGCAAGCTTTATTAGTCGTTACTTGTTGGATCTTTGTTTCTATTGAATCTACCAGAACACACCGACATCATCGAAGTCGCCGGTAGCTTGTCCGAGTTATCAGCACGGACATCACAAGATTTTTGTGGAAACTACTAAAGTTTGTAACAATTCTCCTGCACACGACGGCTAAAAGACAGGCAGTTTCCATGTCAAGGTTGATCTGCTCGACCACACGATTGTCAGGTATACATTTACTGAGTTTTATCTGTCTGCTTTACGTCAAAATTGCTACCGTATAATCGTTATCTGGTGTCTGATACAAGTCAACAGGCTTCAGCATCTATGATTTTATATGACGGCGACGTTTCCCGTAGTACCACCGACGTTGAAGGTTGGTTGGAATGTTAACATTGGCTATTCAAGTACGACCGGTGCTGAAGTCCGGGATTCTACGTCCCCCTTTGTGTCCTTAGTGGGTAAGCTGGACGCTTTTGTGCGCGAGCGCCGCAAAACGGACCATACTCAAACAAGTACATTAGTTTGATTACCCGGGCGAAACCGGTTTCAGTCTTGATGCATACGCTTTGCACCAGCAGTCAACGTCCTGCTTAGCGGCGCCCCTTACGAGAGTCTTCTCTTCCAAGCATCTCTGAATAAATCGACGTCATCAATTCTGGAATACTAGTCTGTATCATTCTCATTTTCTCTGTCAATGTGATTGAGGCACAGAATGGAATAGCCGAGAATTGGCAGCATCGCCTGAGAGTCTATATCAGTATCGATTACGAATAAATATTAAATGTTCGCCACACTCTCGGCCCATGCCATTGTCGTATATTGCGAAGGATCTGCAAAAATTTTCATTGCGCCTCCTTATTGCAGCATATGGAAATAAATCTGCGACATCAGAGTCGACTGTTTTCATCCAAACAAAGGTTTTAAGGAAACCTAGTTCTGTCGAGGATGGGATTGCCGTTGCAAATACTAGTTTAGTCTATTTTACTACGTCATTGCTGATATTGTGGCAAATGTAATATTTGGAGAATTTTACCTAAATACAATTCAGCCCCCACTTACTAATCAACTACACCGAGTTTTTGTTATTAGAGTTTACAATTTTAAAGTGCTTTTTATTATAGCTCCTCTATCACTTGAACGAGTTCAAGTTCGTGTTGAAATTGAACGTTTTCACAGCCTTTTCAAATCAAATTGAATCTTTCAGGTTTATCACACATTGTTCCGTATAGAGAAATCCAGATACTCGTTTCAGCCGCCAGTTAATTGAACCTCCTCACTATCCACTACTGACACATTGGTGCCGTTGGTGTTAACTATACGTACGTGTTGTCTCAAAGTCATGGTTATTTCTGAAATTTCTTAGATTTGAAGCAGAACACAGTCACAACATGATTTGATTTCTGTTAAACATAGTGTCGTCATTTCGTTGTCTGGATTCCTCGGATTTCAGATAGCCAAAAACATAACGGTCAGGGGTTCAGTTTGAGATCTAATATATGTCTAATTACCTTGAAACATTGGTTATTTTGTTTTCCGCATATGATAGACGGTGATGACAAAACGGGACCCGTGGCCGTTCATGTTAACAATCAGGTCGGTGAAAATCCCGTTCAGCTCGTTGTTAGATGTCCGTTGTTTGATACTTCGTTGTTTTAAATTGTCCGCTGATTTGGGTGAAGGTACGTAATGTTTTGGCTACGTTTAGGGATGTGGTGAGCTAAGCTCCATATTAAAGACATTCGACATTGATTAACTGTTCTTTCTCTAATTGTTTGCATTATAGTATGTAGACCTCATCCGAAAACGATTGACAGTATTCACCATGCCCGTTACACTTGAATGTTCCACATTTCGGATAATTTAAGCTAAAATTTCAACGCTTGAATCATTTTCTGTACGTCTTACATGTGGCACAAAACATCAGAAGCCACAAGATGACTGAGATCTGTTGCAGTAACCATCGGTTCGATATAGTGACCCGATATAACCCGGATGGTTTGACGTGGCAGAAAGTCCACACGCAATGTTTCTCAAGGTTCAGATGGTATAGTCTTAGAGTCGACGCAAAGCGTAGTCTATTTATCTGCGACATGTGAATCGTGCTGCTAAATACAGTCAAAATCGATACCGTTAATATGTCGAACATCTCATTTAGGAACCTAACGGTGTTAATTTGAGTCCCGCATCACTTATACTTGATGTGTGAGTAAGTATACTAATCTGCGACATTTGAAATAAAAGTAAATTAGCCGTCAGATTGGGCCTAGATATGTCCTCACAATGTTGCAAATCGTAAAATTCCACAGTGATGAGTAATTTAAATTATGCGAGGCTGAAGGCACTTCAGGGTCATAAAACTCTGTGCAATTGAAATATCAAGGAAAATCAAAATCTGATTCTGAATCTACTAGATTCTCCTGTTGTTCAAACCACACCATTATGGGGCCGCCAGATTTTCGATACTCGGAATCATCCTTGTATGCATTTTGCAAAAGATTAGGACCCAGCGAAGGTATGATCGTCAAAGCATCTGCGATGACTGATTTTAGGTTCCCAATTTGTCCAATATATATGTAAGACAATTAAAGACGACAATATCTATATTCCCGTAATCTTGGCACTAGCATGACAGTGCGCTGGATGCATACGAATAATTCGGTTTTAAGTTTTAAATATTATGGCGCGCAAATTGCTGACTGGATCCCTTCACCCCACCGCCATTCCTGATGACAGGACATCCTCCTATCATCCCGCAAATACAAACGAAAGATGACTATACTATCCTCTCCACCCGCCGTAATTGAGTCTCAATCCCTTCCCCGATCCTCCCACCCTCCATCTACAACTCTGTCCTCCCCTCTTCTGCCCTCGTCCATCACTCTTCCCGTTATTCCGTCCATCACTTTTGCCGGTCAAAATCTGCCAACCACCCCACTTGCATTGCTATTCTTGTTCAAACAGCTCCAAAATGCTCGAACAGAAGTATACAATACACTATTAAATCCCAGTTGGAAACAGTTCTTGTTATTACTGAAACAATACGAGTTGAAAGACAATGATTTGAATCCAGATCTCGACGACGAGGAAGTCGACATCCAAGATAAATCATCAGGCCACACATCTCATGCTTGTATGTTTCATTCACATCCCCACGATGAGCGGGACGTTAAGGAACTGGAGTCTTCAGATACAGAACGAACTCAGGGCCTGTCACCGCAACAATTGTCGGTGGAACTTACCCGTATCATTGAAATTTCTACTCAGTTGTTTAAACAGATAGCGGGTGGTGTTCGGAGTGTGATTACGCAGTTTGAAAATGGAGTTAGATATTCGGGAAATGAAACCCTAGGTGAACCGAAGCCGAACGAGGATGGTTTTACATTAACGGAAAATGAAGCGAAGGAATGGAAAAAAGTTGGAAATGATGTCGTGTTGTTACTTGAAGGTAACCTTCCTTTGGTTTTAGTTTGCAGCAATTATCCTTAATCATCGAATCATTATCGATAATAATTTCATTTTAAAATAGGTATTCAATCTCTCGAAAAGTCATTACTCAATCTTACGGCATCGAATCAGTCACTACATTCTTCATCTTTGTCATTGCCCTTGTCGTCGGGACTTCAGCAAGAAATCATAGAACGGGACTACATGACGGAAACAAATGAACTTCGAGCCAAGATAGAGCAAGTGAGAGACCAAATTAGAGAGAAAATGGAGGAAGTACAGGAGTGGGTTGTGGAGTTGAGTATGTAATTGTTTGTATGGTTCGTACCTGTACATACAAAAATGAGTATATATTGCGCAACTATACGTTTCCAGACAGAAAACGTCAACTTAGTTTATTGAGTTCTTATAATAAAGGGAGAAATAGCCCTTCGGCGAAGAAGCATTTTTGAAACAGTACTGCATAATTTAACTCATTTACAATCCATTTTGAGGCCACATCCATCCAAAGTAATCTTCGACTTCACCCTTTTGTATTCCTTTCAGTGTATCAGCCAACTTCGTGAATAAAGTATCATCTTCACTCAACTCTTCCTTATCGTCCTCTAACATTGATTCTTTACCGCGCCAATAATTTACAACAGTTCTTTCCATCCCTTGTTCCTTGTTTTCACCATTTTCGTCGCTCGATTGCTTGACTCGATCAATACACCATACAGGCGTAACAACAACAGCTGTGCCTACAGCGGCTACCTCGGTGACATCTGATTCTGAAAGTTCCACATACTGGATTGGTCGAGTGATGGGTTTAAGGTTTAGTTTTGGGGCGAGTTCAAGGAGGGAGATACGGGTGATACTGGGTAAAACGGAGTCGGAGAGTGGGGTAATAAGTTCGTTTGACTTTGTAATGGCCATGAAGCTATAAAAATATAGAGATTATGAGTTTTTGGAACGTTGGACAAAAAAGGGGACAAGACAATAGAATTGATTATGAATATCCGAGAAAAAATTTTAAACGCACTTTGAAGTCGAGAATTCATCCACGTAGGTGTGTGTCTTCGGGTCCAAGAACAAGACAATCGGATATCCTTTCGCTTTCCATTCCTTCGACGGTAGCAACGTAGGAGCATAATTCCCAGCGAGTTTAAAGCTTCCTACCCCCAATGGAGCTGCTCGATCAAAATCATCCGCCACAACAGCCTTGACTGGCTTCACTTTGCCTTTACTGTAATATTCTCCGACTGGACTAGCAGTGACGATAAAGGTGTATTCATCTGCTTCGCTCAATCCTAATTTACAACCTGACCCAAATAAAAATGGTCGAACGTATAAAGAGGCACCACTGCCATAAGGGGGAACATACTCTTTGTTGAGCTCTATACAGCGCTCTATGGCAGAGAGAAATTGTTGAAGAGTCGGGACAGGCATTAACACCCGTGAACAAGATCTTATCATTCGGCGGTAGTTCTGTTCCGGACGGAATAATCGAATTTTTCCATCCTTCATTCGGAATGCTTTTAGCCCTTCGAAGCAAGTCTGCCCATAATGCAGAACAGTGGCTGTAATAGCGAAATGTCAGGGATAGTCATTGTTATTATCCTGCATTTCGATCGCAAAATAAAGAAATCCTTTAGAAATCCTTTCGCTACTCACCTCCAATATGTAAATTGATGTACGGTTCTTGGATGACTTCGCCCTCGTTCCACTTTCCGTCTTTATATGTGAGTTTGACATGTCCATTCGTTTCAACATAACCTGATGCATCCATGAAAAGTTCATCCAGAAACGGGAATCTAAATCAGTTCAACAATTCAAGAGACGGAAGTATCTAGTTCATTGCCAACTTCCAACGAACTTCACCGATTCATGCCCTGCTAATTTCCGAGATTAATACAAGCCAAGAATGAAACAGCATACCAAAACCAAGACTTCCCCAGTTCAACGTTTTTGGATCGACTCCTACAGTTTTCAACTTTTTTCCAGCGTCGACAGCGACAGAGTGATCTCCATTTTCAGCTTTTCTTTTCTTTTGCACCTGCGCATTATCGGCCAAGGGTTGGACAGCCGTAGAATCAGTGTCTTGGGTCATCATCTTGTGCACAAGTATAAATTGGATGCGATATTGGATACAACAAATGTAGAGTGAAAGAGAAATTAAAATTTTAGTTTGAAAGGAGGAACGATTTTAGGCCGGGCGAGTAGTTTCAGGGGGGCTTGGAAAGGGAATTCATGAGTCGGCGCTTTTTGATGACTCGATTTTTGATGACTCGCACCGGACCAAAGTTATTGTCAGTCTGCATTATTTCTATGATTTTACGTTGGGAGAAATCATATTGTTTATGAAGATAGTATTTGACTTACACAATATTAGGGGGATTGCGTCAATAACATATAATCAGATCATATACCCAAAATATTAGCTAATTATGATTAGCACAGTTTATTAGTGTACTACTTTAGTAAAATCTGATTCTCTATTGCATCTGATGCTAGCAAGCTCTAGTGCATGGATATATCCAAATCTCCTTCGTCCACAGCGGATAAAACAGTCCAGTCGCAATGGCAATGATCCAACACGTGGAAGATGCAATTAACGGCTTTATCTGATCCAACGTTTTTTTACGCTCTGAAAATTACTTTTATTTTCACTTATAACAACCTCTGAGGCAGTAATTTTCTCGGAACAATGCAAAACGGTCATTCTGAGAAAGGAAAAACTATCGTTGTGTTAGGTTCGCAGTGGGGTGACGAAGGGAAAGGCAAATTGGTCGATATTTTGGCTCAAGATGTCGATGTCGTCGCTAGGTGTCAGGTAAAACCTAATGATCATTCATTTCTTTTTTTGACATCACGGAATTCTGTAGTATGCACTTCGTAGATGTGCTTCAAGCGGATCTATATCTTTCGACGTTTGCAGACGGATAGCGTATCCATATTTGCGTAATGGCAGTCTTTCTTGCTTGGGACTAACAAGAGGGCGTATTGATTAAAATATATTAACTTATTCAATTCTTCTGTCTCTTTAATTTCTGTACGATATCATGTTTTATTGGCTCCATTTAGGGCGGTAACAATGCCGGCCACACAATTGTGGTCAACGGAACCAAATTTGACTTCCACATGCTTCCTTCAGGTCTCATAAATCCAAAATCTACATCTATCATTGGTAATGGTGTGGTGGTTCATCTACCAAGCTTCTTCAATGAGTTGGAAACAACCGAAAAGAAAGGTGTTTTATTTTTCTTTCCGTTGGAACAGTGAAGATCCACGCTTAGTCGTATTAACCCTTACAACGCAGGCATCGACACCACAAACAGGATATTTGTGTCAGATAGAGCTCATTTGGTGTTTGACGTACATCAGATTGTCGATGGACTAAAAGAAGTGGAACTAGGTCGCGGAAAGTACGTCTTGCAAGCTCTCTTTTCTTCTGGGTTTGCCAGGCATTATCCGGGTATATTCTTGATTTTAACTATATGATTGTGCAAATGTAGCATTGGTACTACCAAAAAAGGCATTGGCCCAGCTTATAGTTCCAAGGCCTCTAGATCAGGATTACGGGTGCATCATCTGATCCATACATTCCCCGAGTTTGAAGAAAAATTCCGAAAATTTGTAGAAAACCGAAAAAAGCGATACGGTAATTTTGAGCATGACGTTGAAAAGGAGGTGGAGAGGTATAAGGTCAGGATTGAGAGCTGTTTTATCTTCAGATTCATGTATGATTGACCAGGGAACTTTACTACTATTCAGATGTTCGCCGAAAAGTTGAAACCTCTCGTTGTTGATACAGTTGTGTACATGAACGATGCGATATCTTCAGGTAAAAAAGTCCTTGTCGAAGGAGCAAACGCTTGCATGCTCGACATTGACTTCGGTAAGTTCTCTCATTTTGATTTTCTATGAAATTATCACGGCCAAGCTAACCCCCTCCCTGTGCTATAATAGGTACCTACCCGTTCGTGACGTCTTCAAATACTACCGTCGGCGGAGTTTGTACCGGTCTGGGTATTCCACCGAGTAAAGTAGGCCAAGTGATTGGTGTTGTGAAAGCGTACACTACAAGAGTAGGCGGTGGACCATTCCCGACGGAATTAACAGACGTAAGTTTGGATTGATCGGCATTTTTGACTTTAATTTGCTCTAATGTCATTAATGACACACGCAATCACACCCAGAAAATCGGCGAATTGTTGCAAGATGTAGGACAAGAGTATGGTACCACCACCGGTCGAAAACGTCGCTGTGGTTGGTTAGATTTAGTTGTCGTGAAATACTCCAATATGATTAATGGATACACCAGGTACAATACACTACACTTCTCATTTACTACATCATGTACTGAGACATCTCCTTGTCGTTTAGTCTTAACTTAACGAAGCTTGACGTACTCTCGACCCTCCCCACCCTTCAAATTGGTGTCGCTTATACCCATAATGGCAAACTTCTCCCCTCTTTCCCCGCCGACCTTAAGGTCCTGTCGGAATGTCAAGTTCAATATGAGAGCTTACCGGGATGGCAATGTGATATTTCAGGAATCAGAAAATGGGCTGATTTGCCGGAAAATGCAAAACGTTATGTTAGACGGGTAGCAGAAATTGTTGGAGTTAAGGTCGAGTGGGTTGGTGTTGGAGCTGGTCGGGATGCTGTCATTCGGGTAGAATAGATTATTGTAGTGTTGCAGAAAGAAAAAAAAATAATCAGGTGTATCGAATTATAGTTTATCTTATTGGTTTTATTTTTTTGTTTCTTCTGACCTTGGCTTTCGTCAATGCCAGTTTCATGTTCAAAAATGCAAAAGGAAAGGCTCTGCTAAAATTGTTGCAGTCTTTCCTGCCTTGAACTTTCGTAGTATTGTTTTCGCCAATCATGTAAGCGGTTTCAGTGATTCGAAGTGACACTCTGTAACTTTGGGCTCGAGCAAAGAATAGTCGGTTTACTCAAAACTCAAAAGTCGATTAAAAAATCAAGTACCTATATTTACCTACTTTTTAGACTTCGGATTCCCCAATGTCTCAAATATAAACTCATTGTTTGTTCCAACTCCTAATACTCAAAAGTTTTATCTACTGTACCAGGAAACAGAATATCCCAACAAAAAGTCCAGATAATCTAAATCACAGAGTTTCACTCGGATATTAGTTTCAGCTGCTGCCCGGCGTGGCCGGGTCATCACTATGCCTAACAATCCAGTTACAATACAAAAATCATACTACACAAAGGCTGTCAAACCACATGTACATTAATAAAGGGAACATTATGCGAACTCAGCAGTAATCCAGCTTGTTTTCAGACCGCTGTTTCAGTTTGGAGTCTATCGTTGTTTCTGGCCAACTTTCGCCATCAAGCAACAATAGGAGCAGAAAATCAGTCTAATGCGGTTCCTGGTCGAACAACGACTTTCACGGAATATCCTGTTACCGAATACAATTTCCCAGTAACATAAACAATTGTCCCGTTGCAAATTTCTTCCTATCTGTTATTGAAAGGAGAAGAAAAAATATTAGACGGTACATTCATTCAAATTCTTCTGCACTTTAGAGAATTTAGTGTCTTCCAAATTGGTTTACTCTACCCTGCGCCGGAAAAAACGTTTAATTTGATTACATTTTCCAGAAAAATGACAACGGAAAGCACTTATACAAATTACGAAGTATCGCCTTTGGGATCGATTCTAATAATGACAAGCGTCGTTTTTCTTATCATTGTTCGGTTGGTTCACAAAATATTCTGTAGTAAACTACAATTGAGCTATACCTCGCTACCGACCCGAAAGCAACAAACGGCAGCAATATATACCGCCAAAATTGTATTCTACACTGCGGCCGTAATTATGGGATTCAAGTCTGCTGAAGCTCAAAAGTTTATATACCGGATCTTCACGAATTCATTCGCCATGATAGAAAAAGATATATATTTGGAAATTGCTGCGTCCATGATCACAGTGGCCTATCTTTATGACTTAGCCGTCCGACAAAACTTAAGTTGGAGTCTATTTCTTCATCATGCAACCGGGCTAGCTGGAACTTGTTTATTCTTCAATCTCAAATTCAATGTATCATATTCCTTCATGGTCTGCCACGGTCTCTTTCAAATTTTGGAGCAACCATTTCAGTTCACATTGGTTCATTACGCTCTTTTTAAATCTCCAAAACACATTTTGATGGGAACCGTTACTTTTGCGTTATCGAAGATATTAAATCATATCGTCCTGATTCTTTTGTTTGTTCAAGAATCGAGCATTTTAGAGACATGGTTTCTTGCCATGAATATCGTAATGCAGGTATTTCTGATAGTAACTCAAGTTGATACGATAAGAATACTGTTGATAATTCGGAATAAAGCAATGAAGGAGACGAGGGAAATGTTGGAGGTATCGTCAGTGTCGGAGGAAACTTTAAAGGAATTTACTAAGACTCAGTTAAAAGATGTTGTACACGTTTAATTTAAGAATCCTCTTTGTCTTTTCGGTTATAAATTTGTACGGATAGAAAAAATAATCGAAATATAATTTCTTTTTTCTTAAATTTCTCGTCAGCAAGTCTTTGCTATATCTTTTTCATGCACGTCTTGGATTAAGTCACCTGAATAAAAAATTTCTTTTTGCCTACAATTGGCAAACTTCTCTGGCGAACAAATTTAACCTAATCTAAATGTAATTGGATAGCAGCCAAGTTTTCTAGAGAAAAAAAAAATGAAAAAAACGAAAAATCAAAGGTGGTCGCAGGATGTCGGATGCCTTCTTGATGACATCTCACACAAAAATTACTATTGTAAAAAGTAAGAATTCATTTAACATTTTAAGGAATTATAGATACAAAATAATATTGAAAAATCTTGCACCTTTCTTTGCAATTACAATGATTCAAAATAATTATTACAGATTTAAGATTCAAACTTCAAACAGATGTATAAATGTTCAAGTGTATCATCAACGGAGAAGTCAGAAGTTCATTGATAACTTTTAAAAGAACGTGTAAATAATACTTACATTTGCATGCAGTATGAATTGCAGTTTGAATTTTGAATGGGGATTTGATTCATTTATATTTATTCTTTCGCTTACAGATGTTTGCTTTCAATTATATCGAGGTTCAGTTCTATATTTTTACCAGCTTTTACGGCTGTGGGCATAAATCCTGCAGTAATCGACAAAACCAGAATCCCAATAAAATTGAAAAAGCCTCACAAGAAGAAATCAATGCATTTTTGAAGTCAGGATGCTGTTTTATTACAGATAAAACAAAAACTCCTTACAACCTTTACAATTCATTCTTCCACTGTTTCATTTTAAGATTAAGTCCTTGAATCCGCCTTCCGCCAAGTTAATATTGAAGTTGAATTTCTCCTTTTCCTCCTGCGTTAACGATTTGAGTACATCCACCACACGTAAGTAATTTGCTATATCCAAATCCATTATTTTAAGGCTACAGTCAGCCAGCAAAACCCCAGCACCAATCAAATCAACCAGTTGTAGAGTTCTGACAACCAAATACCATAATTTTCGAATTTTATTTCGCATGTTCAATCCCGGGATTGAACTGTAAGCATTTCCAGTTTTGAAGATTCTACTAAATTGGTTGTACTTTTCTTCTGGATTGCGTTCGTCACATAAGTCGAAAACCGTTTTTGCAATATAAAATCGATGTAGAAACAGAAGAAACGTTTGTGAATGTTCGATGTGAACAGTCCACCCATACCAGCGGACAAGTTTTGTGTATGTCCGAATATTATTGCCGTGTGCGTTCTGGTCCGGTATTTGAGGAAGATTATTTGTAAAATGCTTCCAGGAAGCATCACAGAACAATCGAGCACGAAATGTTTTCAAGAATTCAAACTTTGATTCTAAAGATTGTCTATCGCATGTACAAAGTGACGTTATAATTCGTCCCGCCAACTTGTATCGCTGTGTTGTCTCTGTTTGAGTTTTTGAAAGAATGAATGTCAGAAACCGAGATTCGCTGACAGAAACCCAAGTTAAATCATTCAGACATACTGGATATATCCTTTAATTCTGGTGGAAGAACTTCTGGCAGTGACTCCACAAGAGAGCCATGGATAGTTTTCATGGGTTGGGTAAATAGAATGATTTTTGGCCGGGCAGCATTGCTCCCAGTTCCGCCTTCTTCAATCACTTCTTCCTCAGTCTCTTCTTCCTTTTCATCAGAAAATGACCATGAATCCACAAATTTTTCTTCGCCGTGGTTCTCCGAATCATCTCCACTTTCAATTTTAATAGATGTGGGGAAAATTCTGGGTAGCGACAATGGGCCTGTTCTGGTTGAAGACAGTGATTCTAAGTAGGAGGAAGAAATAAAGAATACTTGAGGGTTAATGCAGTGAAATACAAATTCCAATTGATAATAGAGTACAGGTATGACTATAATCATTTGAGACTGATGAAAACTCACGTTCTCCACAAACTCTGATATTGCTTAATTCTTCCTCATCAATCCGCAGGCCCTTAATGTGGAAGATTCCATCTGTAGAGTAGATGAAATCTAAATTATGCTCTGGCGCTACTATCCCGCAAATTAATTGCAGCACTGATATAAGTGTGGCTGCCAGGTTTTCCTTCTTCTTGGGTGAACCACCCTGCTCTCGACATTTTTTGCGTATTACACGACCAAGGGATCTAATACTGCGACGATGTTCTTTTGTTGTTGTTATAGTGCAGGCGTTAGTATCGGCCGCTCTAAAATGCGTTTGGCGCTGAAGATATTGATTGAATTCATTTGTATCTGTTCGAGTGTGACTGAGAGAGGAGGCTTGGACAGATGTATTTGAATTTAGACGTGGAGAGGAAGATGAAGACGAAGACAAAGATGACGATGGCAATACTTGTTCAGGAAAAATAGGCAGCTTTCTATCAGTCATGATTATGTTACTTCAAGTTGCACATCAGTGAGTTACACCGAGAAGGCTGAAATGTTTACTTTGGTGACAACAGTTACAGAACTTTCAAACGTTTGCATTGTTTTCACCATTCTCCTTTTGATAATGATTCAACTATTGTTTGCCTAGTTTATATTTCAAGTCCATTTCAATGGTGTCTTTTTGCCGTCTTGTTCTTTAAAATAGAAGATGACCTAAAAAGTCGACGAGCATGTAGGGCAATCATGCTCTCGATCTTTTGCTTACTGCACTTTGCATGCATCTGTTATTGATGAGAACATGATGATAATAGAGGCTTGTTTTTTCACCTCTTTTCTTGTTACTTCAAGTCCTTAGAGCTTACTCTATTACATTTTCTTTAGTTCAAAATATGACTCGTAGGTCCATTTGCTTTCTTCAACGTTATGGCAAGTTGAACTTGTTAATATTGCTTTTTTTTTTGTTCATTTTTTTTTAAGTTAGGCAGAATTCTCTCTGATTAACTCACTTTTACAAGTAAGCTCCAATCATATATGTAATTTTTATACAGAGTTCCATTATACAAATTATATGTGCTCCAGCGCCTGAGCAGAGGATTTTACTATAAGATTTGAACGTATCTAATCGACCAATTGAAGATTGATCTTGACTTATTTGGTCACTTTGCGGCAGATATAAACTTCCTCACCAGCTGTCGAAATTGGACCGGCATCTGGTCGAGCCCCAGATACGGGGGTTGATCCCGAGTCGTGCTTACTGCCTGTGCCATATTCAGAATTAGCACCTGGATTGGAGCCAGTATCATATTCAGAGCCTGCATGAGGTTTGGACTCAGAGTCATTGTGGGAACCGGATCCGGGATTATTGCTATAATCTGTCTCATTCCCGGGACTGCCAGTATTAGTACTTGCTTCGTTCCCCGATCCAGCTCCAATCGATCTGATTGAGGCAGCCAAAACCGGAGGTCCAGGAATTTTGTAGTTCCTCAAATCAGCCTTTCCATATACGTCAATGAGAACGCCAGGTGATTCATCGGTCGCCCATTGAGGGGACGGTATGTCAACGGTTGCTGGTTTAAGGCTTCCTGAGCCTCCCTCGAGTTCAATGTCACCACAATGAACTATTGAAGAAAAAAATAATAATTAAACGTTTAATTCAAAGTTAATGGTAGAATAAGTCGGATTTGAAAAAACTTACTGTAAAATTGAGCGCCGCGACCTTCACCTAAACCAGAACGGAAAAGTTTCATGTGAGAAGATGGTAATTAAAAGGCTGTAAAATGAATTTTCCTTACTTGCTTTTCCGCCGGCCTCATGCAATGCGATGAATTCAGTACGGAAAATGTACTTTCCATCTTCCAAGTCAGCTGGGAGCTTGACATCCAACTTTCCGCGTGCGGCAATTAATTGATCTAGAATGGATGAAGCATTGATTAAAAAAATGAATCAAATTATCAAACTTATTCCATATAAAATATATAGTTTAAAAATACAAACCTGAGCACCATTGTTTCTTGGCTGCATCATACCCTTCCTCGAAGATCTTGAACCATCCAGAAGGAGCGCCTGTTGCGTCTGCTTTCGACAAGTACACTGCGCATGGTCCAACGTGCGAACTAGCATTAAAGTGTTAATGACGGAAAAATATCAGTTATTCTTAAAATGTGGAATCTACATACTCATCTACTATTTCATCATTTGGCTCGGGTTTCTGAGCGTAGAATTGAAATGTTACTGAACTGCCCGCCTTCACTGCACATGTGCTTTTCGCTGGCGAAGTCCCAGCGTTACACATCATCTCTTTTGCGGTGGTATCTTTTATGGGAGAATTCTTTTGCGGGGAAAAAGCTCGAAGACATTCCGTTGATTCTTTACCGCCAGCGGTCAAAGAGTGGAGAAAGATGTGACCTTGTGTGGTCAATGATTGGATTAAAATCAGGAGCGGAAGAAGTACTGATATCTTGAAAGCCATCTTGATATTGCAAATTGATAATTTGTCCGGGAAAATTTAATGGACTGTAAACATAAATGGGCCAAGTCGAAATATGTTCTAGCAGGCATGATATGAAATCATTCATCATGAACAATTCTTCGTTGCGAATATACTCTTGCATGAATTACGCTATTCATTTCATGGAAATTGCTGTGCCAGTAAATCACGCATCACTATGAATAAAATTATCAAATCCTCGTTGATAATACGTCGTAAATTGTTGTCAGTATTCACTAAAAAAAGCGTAAATCCGTCGCCTTGTTGAGTTGAAGTATCTCATTTTTGTTTAATTGCTTTGCATGATGCGAAATGGCTTGGAAGATATTTAGCACGCGAAGCAGATGCGAATTCGATTTGATTCCATACATTGCGTTGCCAGTATCAGACCAAATTTGAATAAATGAATTAATTAATTTGCGTTTAAATAAACCTTATTCTTCCTTGTGATTCGCTAATCGTGGATGGCGTTGCGACTTCAAATTTGCTAATCCGACTTGAAAGCGACCTGTGTTCTTGGATCCCTCTGTAATTATGTTTGGCGCTTTGATCAATCATGTGATATTGGTGATAAAAATGGATACTTTGTATCTTATATAAGCATTAGATATTGACTCAGCAACCATATCTATACTGCAACAACTTATTGCCAAATTGGACATAGCTACAATTGTAGAAGGGATGGATGTATAAAAATATTCCCAAAAAGCAAGTTGCGATTTGATGTGATATTCAGCATTCCGTGCTCTCAATCAACTGCAGGTTAAGCCATGGGTAGCGGTGAGTCTGGTGACATCGACTGAGATGGATGAACTAGCAACAGGAGGTGAGAGTGAAGTTTTATTTGACTTCTAAGGTCTTGAGGTATAGCATCGAGTTGAGTTTGAATTTCAGGCAATAGAATTATAAAGTACTTTTGATAGCTTTGGTGACTTCAGATCTGTAAACTTCGCTCTGCGATTGAATAAAATTCGCTTAACATGGGCTAAAATAGACACTTTTTTAAAATTTCATAAAACTCAAGAATTTATTTTGTATTTGTATTTTACATATATGTGTACTGGTTTATAAATCATATTTGGCTCTGCCAAACTATATGATTTTTTATATGAACATTCACTAAAATAATGTTAAACTGTGAAACAAGTATTTAAATGCTTATTTGGATACTTTACGGCAAATGTACATTTCCTCTCCAGCATTCATAGTTATTTCTCCGGGGCCAGGTTGTGCGGGAGCGCCAGCACCAGAACCGGAGCCAGAGCCGGAGCCAGAGCCAGAACCTGAACCTGAACCAGAGCCAGAATCAGAGCCAGAACCAGATCCAGAACCTGAACCGTATTCAGAACCAGAACCAGAACCAGAACCATATTCAGAGCCAGAACCAGAGCCAGAACCAGAGCCAGAACCAGAGCCAGAACCAGTGTTGGTACCGTTTCCTGAACTTCCGGGGGTAGTAGTAGTAGTTCCATTGCCAGATCCGCTACCAGCTGAGCCTACAGATGCGGCGAGTACCGGAGGTCCCGGGATTTTATAAGAGCTGAGATCAGCATTTCCGTAGACGTTGAAAAGGACACCAGGTGATTCATCGGTAGCCCATTGAGGAGAAGGAATATCAATTGTGGCAGGTTTGAGGGTACCAGCGCCTCCAGCAAGTTCCATGTCACCGCAGTTGACTATAAAAGCGATAATGTTAGAGTCAAGTTAATATTAGATTGACCAAAAATTTAGGAACACTTACTGTAGAATTGAGCACCACGACCTTGACCTAATGAAAAATTAATAAGGAGTTTGTTAATATAAATCTGTTCTACTTGATCAATAATAGAGTTAAATATAGAATTTTGATCACTTACTTTCTTTTGCATCTGCTTCATGCAAAGCAATCAATTCAGTTCTGAAAATGTATTTCCCATCTTCTAAGTCCGCAGGGATCTTCACGTCCAATTTTCCTCGAGCAGCGATCAATTGATCTGTCGATGAATGAATGGTTAAGATTGATCCTTGTTTCTTTAATCAGAATATAAAAGAGACAAACCCGAGCACCATTGCTTCTTTGCACTGTCATATCCTTTTTCGAAAATCTTGAACCAACCGGAAGGAGCGCCTGAAGCATCAGCTTTAGACAAATAAACGGAACAAGGGCCAACGTGTGTTCTGAAGAACACAAAAAATGACCATTAATTTTCAATTACCAAATTCACATAATACTTTCTAAACTTTACTTACTTATCAACAATATCATCATTTGGGCTAGGTCCATTATGGAAAAACTGGAACGTCACCGAATCGCCAGCTTTCACACCACATGAACCTTTAGCTGGAGAAGTTCCAGCGTTACACATCATTTCTTTTCCACTGACAGTCTTGATAGGAAAGTTTTTCTGAGCAGGGTAAGCTCGAATACATTCGGTTGATTCTTTACCGCCAGCGGTGAAAGAATGAAGATAGATGTGCCCTTGAATGGCCGCCGATTGGATCAAGACGAGAAGAGGGAGAAGTACTGAAAGTTTGTATGCCATTTTTGTATATGTAATTTCTTGATAGAAAAAGATACTTTGAATTGCTATTGAAATGGTACAGGGATGTCCTGTATTTATATCCAGAAATGACTTGATGTCGCGGCATCAGATAATATTGATTTATTGCGCAGAGGCAAGTCTAAGATTGATTTCATGAAAATTCGCAGTGCATTTTCATCAGACATCACTCACACACAATGACAGAAAATACTCAAATGTCGTGATGAATGTGTATTTAAATCTAGCCACAATGGCCGGAATCAAGCCTATTTACTCTCCGTTGTGTGAGCGGAGACCGAATTTTGTTTAGTTATTGCTTTGCCTGACGCGGAATTTGCTCTGCGCAGGGAACTGGTATTGTTTTGCTGGAGTCAGATCAAGCATACAACCTGGCATTCATTAATCCATGGCTTGTTGTTTGATAATATGCCGTTGGCTCCATGCCCCGCAATTTTATTACTCATGGATACGGTGCATCTT
This sequence comes from Paraphysoderma sedebokerense, assembly GCA_025602915.1. Classification (NCBI taxonomy): domain Eukaryota; kingdom Fungi; phylum Blastocladiomycota; class Physodermatomycetes; order Physodermatales; family Physodermataceae; genus Paraphysoderma; species Paraphysoderma sedebokerense. Next base: position 53,464 of record JAHLJZ010000028.1, on the reverse strand, counting down.
GAACAGTGGAGCTGTGCGTTTTGAATTTATTTTTCATGATTTTTGTAGCTGTTTTTAGATATCCGTTTATAGTTCAAGCGAGGAGCTTACTTCATGAGTAATGTTATTCCTGAATTAAGAATTTTATTAAAAACATTGTTTCTCGAAATCGTATGATAAACTCTTGATCTGACATATTTCTTCGTTGGCTTCATTTGTGTATTATCCATTTGATTCTGTATATATTGTTTTTTCATTTTTCAGTACCAACGATCTAATAGACTTTATTTTTGAGTTAAATACGTACCAGCTAGTTCTCAAACTATAGCCCAACCACAGTTCGGAGAAATAAGTTTGCGCATTCCTTGGAATCGACTAATAAGTTAAGACTCCAGTTGAAGAAACTAAATTACTATTTAAGATAATGACTGATTATCATGGTTTACACTATACTCCAAATTGGCAAATAGTACTCAGCAAAGTTAGGAGGAGGTTTTCACTTCAGAAAGTCTCGGGTCACCCAGATATAAGATTCACTTGCCTTTCGATTGCAAACATCACAGTTCTTTGTACAATCAAGTTCGTTCATATGAGAGGAGATTGACCTCAGTATGCCACAATGACTCAAGGGACAAAGGAATTCCACTTAAAATCATTTCATCATAAATTTATTAATCCAATATGTCAATTGTATGTAATATTCAATGTGTATTAATTCTTTTTCGGCTTTGATAGCTTGCTCTTTTGCCTTTCTTCAATATCCACACTCGCAAGAGCCTTACTTGCATTTATGAATTGAACCACGTTTATAATCTGCTTTGCCGCACAAATTGGGAAAGCTATGAATGCAACTAGATTCAGAATATTCTTTTCGAACACAACATCAAACCAGTCTTGGACCAATAGATCAAAAGGGTGCGACAGAGCTGAGGACTTTTGGGCATGGTGTAGGAGGTATAAAAGTATAAAATACAATTCATTACCGGCACAGAAGATGAATAATACGATATTATTGTGGTAGTAGAGCCGTAGAATAGGATTTGACGACGAGGATACTTGTTTGTGAGAAGCTGAACCTGACGTCAAGGAGCTGGTACGAATCAAATTTGCCAAGATGGACGTTCCGACTTAGTCACCGATATATTCACATAACGGAATCGTTAAAAAACTAACCTGTACATATGCATGTAATGACTACTAAGATCTAAACTTATGAGTCCTTGAAATATTAAAGCGTATTGAGGGTAGGCAGTGGCAAGATACATTAGAAGGCAGGCGGTCGTTGATCTGTCCACCAGAACATTAGAAGACCGAGTGAAGAAACAGATACTTCAATTAGAGAGAAGACGGTATAAGAGAATGTTTAAACAAAAAGAGCAATTACTAACCGATCGGTCACCATATCTAAGACTGCCCCAAATTTGGAACCTATTTACATAACAGGCAATAGAATCAATGGTTATTTTTTATCTGATACGATTTCACGGTTCAGTTCAATCGATGATTGTAATTAAGTATGGGGTCTCTTTGGACTGCTTTTTGAAGGTCGGTAACCAAATCGAAATATCCAAACGACTGATAGGCGAAATTCCAGAGTATACATACACTGTCCCAAGGCCCTGGCAACGTTCCCGTCTACGGCATCTAGCAGACAACTAACAACATATAGTGTTATCGATAAGTACGGGGCATTGAACATATAGTGACAAGATAGGCCGGCCAACAATACGCGGGAATAACCTACACGGTTTCATGAAAGTGTTCAGAGTCAGTTTGTGAGTACAGAAGGGTTCATCTGGGACCAGACTACAGAAAAGAAGGTATAAAAAAGCACCTATAAGATTAGGGACAAACAAGAATACATTTTCCTTGTTCTTTGACATAATATCTGTATCTTTTCGACGATGGTTTTCGAAGTCTGTGTTGTCTCTGATCCTTCTTTGGAACAGTCTAAGCTAAAAGAGAATGCACGTGATAATCATGTGACTGCATATTACAAAACATGTGACTTTCACGTGCACCGCAGTTCGTTCCTTCTTTCCTTCTTACCGAATCTGCAGCGAAAAGGACGACAGGATATTCAAGACTCAAGGTATACAAGATATATCCAAAATGGCATACAACTACAATTACAGCGGTCAACCAGGAGCAGGACAGTCGCAGAATCCGTATCAGCAGAATCCATATTCCGCTCCCGGCGCTCCTCCTCCCTCATATCCTTCCAGCCAACCGCAACAGCAGCAGCCGCAGTATCAAAACTACAAACCTCAGCAACCTCAACAACCAGGATATCCTCCATCTTCTAATGCAGGATACCCTCCACCTACCAGTGCTGGCTATCCTCCTGCTACAAGTGCCGGCTATCCTCCCCAAAACCCTGTCTACGGTTCTTTGCCCCACCACGGATCTGGTACACCCCCGCGACCTCAGATTCCGTCGGCAAAACCTCCTCCACCTGGTACTTTTGTTCGATTGCATCTCAAACATACTGTAGAATACTTGACTTATTAACTCTCATTGCCTTTACTCAATTCTGATAGGTGCCGACCCTGCCTTATGGTAATTAGATCTTTCTTAAAAGTTGAGCTGAATGAATGATTTGTCATCGATTAATCTGAACCGTCTCCTCCGCATTTGCTTTTCCGTTTTTTCAGGAACTATTTCATTGCCGTTGATCAGTATGCTGTGTTAATTCTTTACTTTACGATATTGCCAGTTTGCTAATGCAATGAGTACAGGGATAATTCCGGACACATAACTTGCGATGAATTGCAACAGGCTTTACAGAATGGGGACTGGACTACATTCAACAGCGAGACCGTTCGATTAATGGTATTTCAATGAAACTCCTGTGGACTGCTTCAGTTCGTTCAAGTAACTTTGTCCTTTTTAAACTGGTTGTATAGATGAATTTGTTCGATCGGAATCATTCCGGATCAATTACATTCGATGAGTTCGCAGCTTTATGGAAATTTATCACAGATTGGAATGCTTGTTTCCAAAGTTTTGATAGAGATCGATCCGGCTATATTGATAAAAATGAGTTGCGCCAGGCACTTCTAGCATTCGGTTACAACTTGTCTGAGTCATTGGTATGACGATTCGGCATCTCAGAGCCAAACAAGGTCTCATAATTTAACAACTGCCTTCTCGTTTAATAGTGCGATATGATGATTCGTAAGTATGATCGTCATGGTAAGTCTGAAGCTCAAGGTTAGATCTTTGAATCCACAGAGTCGGCGGTAGACAATATATTTCCTCCACTGTTGACTCTGCTCCTGTTGTTATCTCCTATCCATTTTTCTTCTGAAATTCAATTGCTATACGCTGAGTCGGAATAATACTCTTGATATTAACCGTTTTTTCCTTCCGCATATGTTGAAAAATTACAACTCTTAAAGGGCGCAACAACATCACATTCGACTCCTTCATCCAAGCGTGTGTAACAGTCAAATCACTTACTGAGAGTTTCCAAAGATACGATACGAACAGAGTATGTGCACTCACCCTCATTCTGCTTTCTTCCGTTTTTCGTCATTCTAACATTTGACATAATTAGAGCGGTTGGGTGACCATCAACTACGGTATGTTGAACCATCTGTTGTATTTTCACAAATGTTGTTGTACTCACGTCGTTGAACTTTATTCAGAGACATTTCTCGAATTGGTTTTGGCTAACCGTTAGTATGTAAGCCGAGGAGTCAGATATTGAGAACAAGCCATAATATTTCTATTGATTTACATCAATTTTTGTAAGCAAGGATGGAAGCAAAATGTATTTGTTTAATCATTAATATATCAAAGGTTTCATGACAAGGGATGTCGAAGCGGGATCCCACTTTGCCCGTAATCTTCCCGTACCTTCTAATGGTTAGGCGATTGATCTATTGTACTCACTGTGCAGACGTTGAAGCTGATACATTATCACGTTTGCAGTTGAATCCAAATCTTCCAGAACACAGAGATATAACAATCCTAGGCTCACCAACGCTTACGGCTAGAAATGATTAAGGTCTCGTCGCTGCCCACACCAAAGCCCAACTTTTCCATAATCCGTCATCCCACACATTCAAGTTGACCAATTCTTGCCATGCCTTTTCTTTCTCAATGATAGCTAAATTCAACAATAATATGCTCCTCCATCCTCTATCATTCGTAATATCATTCAAAACTCTTCCTAATTCCATATCTTCCCATTCTTCTCTCACAAACTTCGGTTCCCTAAAAAACTCCATGATACTAGTCACAGGAATCATTTGAATTCCATGAATAAATTCCATATTCCTTCCAAACCACGTAGCATGATCCACTTTTCCTTCAAACAATATTCCCGACACTTTATTCTTAATATACTGTTTCGGATGATTGGTATTATCATTCATAATAAAAAAATAATTATACGCGGATCGTTTAGTCATTGTTAATAATAAGTTACCCAAGTTTTCAAGATTTGTTCGATTGGTTACAATGCCCCATAATTTTAATCCATAATGGAAATTAAGTTCCTCGGAAATAGATTCTTGATCTTTTCCATCTGGTAAATCAAAAATTCCGTTTGACCAGGAATGTCCGCTGAAAAAATCGAATGACCGGAATGGAGGAAAATGAATATCCGATGAAGAAGGGTTGGATACATCCCGAGCTAATGAATCAATGAATAGTCGAAGTTCAACGGCTCGATAGGTGGGGTCAAGTCTGTGAAGTATAGCACTCGCGACTAGGAAATAACCGTAATGGTAATGGTGATCGCTGAAAATTAAAAGAGTCAGACGGGGTCAATGGGACTAAAGAAAAGGTGGGAATGGTTACTTGTAATATGAACTTCCGAAATCGTAAAGTCTGTCTTCAGGATCAACACCTCCTAATGCTCTACCTAACCCGTTTCGTCCAAGAATACCTTTCCACACAGTATCATATCGCAGAGGATTCTTTTGCCTATTCTCGAGGAAAGAATTGATTATGTCTTTCAATTTGTCTACGCAGATTCTACTCAACCTAGCATCGTAGGTTGGCCACGAACGTTCCGAGACGACTAAACAGACATGCGCAAGTTTCGACATAGATTTACCCGCGAAATAATTTAAAGCATGGAATTTAGACATGATGTCTAACTGGTCGAATGAACTATTAGATAAGTCTTGCTGAATCGCGGGTTGAATCAATGGAAGTTTAGATATATCTGGTTGCCGAGGTGGTAAAAACGCATACGGTGCTACTGGAGCAATGTCTTCAGAGAACACCCATTGATTTCCATAGTATGCCAACATGGGTCCTTTGGTCGTAGATGAAATTTTGAGGGGGGTAAGCTCTAGCCCCGATAATTCAGGTTCAATTACTTGACGATGATGAGGTAGAGTGTAGTGCAATAAATCGTCTCCTCTTTTTCCTGCCAACTGAAATCCGAGTGAATACAGGCCTTTGCTATAAATTTCATGAAATTGACAATTCGCACATATTAGACTGACGTGATCATGTCCTTTGAACTTCTATCGAATGACAAACATACCGATTGCGGGTATCATGGACCGCCTGAATATTCACACCTACAGGGTATACACTTCGTCCCAAATCCAAAAACCGAATAAACTCTTCGATGGAGACACTTGACCTTTCCATCCTCATTTCCATCGTAGGAACAACCGCTACTCTGACAACAGCGAATTCCACTTTTTTATCTGCAATAAGTCTACCACCTTCTAGTTTCCATTCTATATCCATGTCTATGCCGTCAGCACCCAGAGTATAAACTATCCAAGTCTGCCGACTACTCAATCGTAAAATTGCCTTTCCTTTGGTTTGCGACAACCCCACGATGGCGAACTGGGTATGTAAAAGCGGTGTTAAATTTCGAAACTCAACTGTGACATAAGCCATTCCTCTGACTAAGGGTGCAACCAAAAACTCATTTTCGTTATTAGGATTCGCGAATCTCAAATGCGCACTCAGTTGATCATACTCTGGAACCGACATTATCGGTTGTTGCGACGAAGGGAGTCTTGTGAACTCTAATGCAGAGAATCCGACATGACGAAAATAAAAGTTGAAGTAAAACTGAACTCTATCGGGTGTTCCAGTGCCTACTCCCAAGACTTTCTTTTCACTGTATCCTACTCCGAAACCGTAAGGCGATTCTCTCAACGGCTTTATCATGTACGGATGTACGAAAACCGGCGATAATCGAGCATCGGGAAGGAAGAGAAGAGTGTAGAATTTATTTGTTGGGATGGGTTTTGTGTAATTTTGATTATTGGCATTGTATCCGATTGGTTTTAACGGATGAGGAACGGGTGGAAATAAGCTTGAAACTTCTTGAGTCGATATCGGTTCAAGAAGATTTTGGGTTCCTTCGTATGTTAAATTGAATAATTTAGATGTCGGAACTCTAGGAGTAACCGGAAGTGACGGGTCGAGGGAAATTGATACTTTTAAGAATTGAGGGAGAATTGAGCCAAGTAAGACGTGAAGTATCAGAGCTGTAACGAGACGATGGTTTGGTGACTTGTAGAAGATGGAAAATATCGAATCAGCCATGATGACTATTTTTTGCTTTGATAACGAATGAATTAGTCTCACATATGTGCTTGATTCTGTATCTGTAGCTGTAATTGTATCTGCCGTGATGACGAGGGAATCGTCGATGGATGGGGAGACAAGTCATCTCAACGTCATGGACAGACGACTTGGATTTTGGAATCAGTCCTCCAACATCCTTGATTTCTTTCTAATTATGTACTTCACTTCACAATACATAGAGTGCAATTTATGTGAGCGCGATCGCTTCTCGCATATCTTTTGCCGGTGATATTCCATCTCCAAAGTGGAACCATAGTAAAGTATTGGATAAAACTCCCAAGCCAGGTCCACTATTGTCGCGGGAGCCAAGCACGCTTTACTTGAGCCCTTGATTGACCCACAATAAATTTCTACCTTTCCTCCATGACGGGCGGAAATCTTCATAGTTAATATCAGATATCACTTTTTCCTATTTTGGTTTTAAAGATGCGGCGCATCGATGATTAGCTACTAAAGTAGCAGCTGTGCATGATTTGAGATGCGTTGCTCGTTGCTTCCGATGACGACCAATGACCTCAAGATACTACTGATTTACGGCACAAAAAGGTATTTTCATGGAGAGAAAACGAGTTAAGGGTAATTTTGAGAATATAATCTCGGATAGACATTCCACCAAAGCTTACTTCACAACTAAGATTGAGCACATTAAGAAACTTCTCGAGAGTAATATATAAGCAATACCCTGGTATTATACAATATATAGTGTTTCCACCGAAGTCAACGTTGAATCGGATTGAAAAATTCCGATAGCTTCTTGACCGCGGCAATAAAATTTACATTGTATTTTGTGACCTCGTTCCGTTTTCATAAATATGCTCAGATTCCGCTGATTTGTCAAGCAAAAAACAAGCCGTAGCTGGATAATGCGTTCGGTGCGAATGAACCAGAATAAACATGATCTCCTCACCACACGTCCTTATTCTGTCACCTAAAGAGGCTTGACAATTATTTTTAGCGTGTATTCTGCGCATTGTCCGAACGCACCTCTCATATTCTCTCCATAAACAGGCTTTTCATTACTTCGTGCAGAATTATAATGAGGTCGTAGTTTAAGCTTGTTCCTATGCAATTGGTTGCGAAAAATTGCCGTCTTCCTGATTATAAGTACTTGGTTTCTCCGTTTACGCTTCCTTATACGGTTGACTATCCTAGAAAGAGTTAGATTAACTTTAGAAATAGATATTCAACATAACATCATGGCTTTTAAATCACTCATTTCGGCTCTATCATTGGTACTTTTCCTTGCGTCCACGAATGTGAACGGTCATGTCTACCTACATTCGTTCATGTCAAAAGGGCAAGAGTCGAGCACTTGCATTCGGCAATTACCTCCCGACAGTGTAAAAAATGCGCCAATTAAAAACGTAGAAGGAAAAGAAATGATGTGCAATCTTGGCACAAGTCCTGCCAAGAGTGTTTGTGATGTGAGCGGTAAGTATTCAAGTTCAGCAAAATTCAATTTTAATCACCTGTGAAATGTATTAAATTCCTTGTTAATTACCTAGCTGGCGACTCTGTCACATTTCAATTTTTTCACAATGGGCCGACCGCTTACGATGATATCATCGACAGATCTCATCTCGCTCCTTGTGCTGTATATTTATCTAAAGCCGACGCTTCCGGCAATCCCACTGGTTGGTTTAAAATTTTCGAAAAAGGATACAATAGTAACACGAAACAATGGTGTTCTGGTAAGCATGCAATTTCAAAGAAGAGTATAATTCTACGATGTCCTAACCAAATTTCGGTTACTTCTTTCAGATGAACTGATTGCCGCCAGAGGAAAGCTACCTGTTACTATTCCGGCTGGTCTGGAAAGTGGTCGCTATGTATTTAGAACAGAAATTATTGCCTTGCATGAAGCCGATGCAACCATCAGTAAGTTTCAGAATTAGAAACTTATAACTACAATAGGGTCATAATTGACAATCTTCTTCTTATTTTTTAACAGAGGAAAATCCTAATCGCGGAGCTCAATTATATGGTATATATTGCTTATTGTCTTCCTTCACTCCCGAATACTAGTCTAACAATTATCTTCCTTTAATAAGTCAACTGCGGTGACATTGACGTCAAGGGTGGATCAGGAACACTACGTCCTGCCACTGTCCAAATTCCCTCCGCACAATGGGCTACCTTCAACTCCCCCGGAATTAAATTCAACATCTGGAACAAGGAAAACCCCAACTACGGAAGTTATGTTGTACCCGGACCCCCGGTCTTAGCTACATCCGAAAGTCAACCTGGAAACCCCGGTGGGTCCTACCAACCCGGTACCCCTAGTTCCGGCAATGAAGGACAAACCGGAGGAAATACAGGAGCTGGTAACGGAGGACAAAATGGAGGAAATTCCGGAAACGGCAATCAAGGCAATTCAGGCGATCAATTCGCAACTTGTAAAGACAACAAAGTTACTGAAGTTGGACAGGATGGAAGAAAGTGGGGTAAGTATTCTACATCGACACAACAGATTCTAATAGTTTAGTTACTTACAGAACTTTCTTACCGAAATTAAAGGTTTCGAGAATGGTAAATCTTGCCTTATCTCAGCTTCAACTGGATCCGCTCCTGCTCCCGCTCCCGGAAAGACCCCTTATTCATCCAATCCAAAGGGATCTAATCCCCAAGATTTTCCCGAATGTAAAGGTGATTTTATTACTGAGATCAAAGACGGTATTCGTTGGGGTATGTAAAGTTTTGCCATTTGAGACAACCACTCGAATTATCATCTGTTCCGAGCTAACTTCGTCATTGCTCTATTAGGATTCGAAAACGATCAAAGTTGTCGCATCAAATCATCCGTGAACTCTAATACTGTTTCCCATCCTATCTGCCAATCCAATACCGTTACTAAAGTCGGTTCCGATGGAAGAAAATGGGGATACGAAAACAACAAATCCTGTTTGATTCAAGAATCCGGTTCCAACCCTGGCTCCAACCCTGGCTCCAACCCTGGCTCCAACCCTGGCTCCAACCCTGGCTCCAACCCTGGCAATAACCCTGGCTCCAACCCTGGCAATAACCCTGGCTCCAACCCTGGCTCCAACCCTGGCACCAACCCTGGCTCCAACCCTGGCTCCAACCCTGGCAATAACCCTGGCTCCAACCCTGGCTCCAACCCTGTCTCTAATCCTGGCTCTAATCCTGGTAATTATCCGGGAGGTAAAACTGGTGACCAAACGTATCAGGCCCCAAAAGAACAACCTAAACAAGACCAGGGATACGCAGCAAAGACATACGGCGAATACTAAACGATTCATGATTTATGCCTGACCTTGTGAACATTTAGCCGCATATCATAGTACCTTTTCAGAAGATGTGACTGTACAGTGCTTAAAATATCCATATATATTGTACTATAACTTGAAGTGTGGTGTCCCATTTAGTAGTATTGATGACTTCAAATCAGATTTTTTCTCTTTTGATAAATATAAATAACCAACTCAGCATACCGAATAAATATCAAATTATCCTCAATCATTCCTGTTAAATTCTCACTGTCATAGGAAATATTTAAGAACGAAGCATCACTATATTTTTAATCCAATCTATTGGGCGAGTTCTGATCAATTTATAGTTATGAATATTCGCAAAGTTTTTTTCAGTATACTGTAAAGATAAAGAAATTCTGCCCAGCGTTGTCTATTTGTGACATTACAGCTTTCGGTTTATACTCGTGTAAACTGTGAGTTGTTTCGCCAAGCAATCCAAATTTTAATGGCTTTACTATCATCTGATGTTATGAGTTGGTTAAAATAAATAGATCGAACAGTTATCACAATTGAAAATCCATAGCCGCGATTTCAGACTAATTTTGGAAGATTCGCATTTTGAGCCCCCGGAAAGAATATATTTCTTTGAGGCTTTCTTCACACTGAGCTATATTTAGATATCCTTTCGTAGTAAGTTAAGTGTGAGCGGAAATATTTGCGTACAGTCGGATTATCATTTTCCAAAATAGCCTATCAGTGTTAGGCAAGAGCGGATAATAGGGTGCTGAAACGCGCAAAGTGATCAAATTGGACAAATTTGACACAGTCAATTGAGGACATAAAGTCGGGTGTTACATTCACCCGCTAGCTTTTTTAAACATACAGATCAAGAGGCTTTTGCGCTATTGTGAAGTAACTGAGACTACAGTGCCACTACAACAAATGGGTGGCAGCCACTGAGCCAGCTGATAGACCAACCAATATCATAATGCTGCTGGACTAGATCAATTGTATAACAAAGCCAAGGAAGCTTGTTATCTGGGATCGTCCTGTGTACATACTTTGCCCTGACATTGAAAGTAGGCTTGACTTCCATTTTTAGACCGGATCAACGTCATCTTTCAAGGAAAAATTCCTTAAATTTATTAATGAATTTACCAGATTTATAAGTGCTGAAATTAGGCACATATTAATAATAAAATTATCCATACGCAATCTTTATAAAACGGCTTCATTCCCCTTTAAACATTCAAAGCAGTAGAATTCGGAACATAGAGAATTCAATATGAGATCCCTACTTACTATATTATGTCTTGCCTTTCTCTCTTCGTCGGTGAACGGACATATTTATCTTCATTCGTTCATGTCAAGTGGTCAAGAGTCCACCTCCTGTGTTCGACAACTCCCGCCAGATAGCGTTAAGCAATCACCAATAAAAAATGTTGAAGGCCCAGAAATGATGTGCAACGTTGGCAAGAGTCCGGCCAAGAGCACTTGCGAAGTTAAGGGTATGTCTATTTTGTCCGTGGCGCATTTGAATTATAAATTTATAGTCAGGTATTCACAAATTGATTTTTGAAACTGCAATCCTAGCTGGCGATTCTGTAACATTCCAGTTTTACCATCTCGGTCCTTCACCAAAGGATATTATTGTCCATAAATCTCACCGTGGACCATGTTCAGTTTATTTATCTAAAGCAGACGCTTCCGGTAATCCCACTGGCTGGTTTAAGATATTCCAAAATGATCAATAGTCTGCAGAGGCTTGGCAGCTGACGTATTTAATTTATAATTCCTAAATGTTGCGTAATTCCGTTGTAGATGAATTAATTGCTGCCCATGGAAAATTGTCCATCCAAATACCATCCTGTTTACAGGATGGCAGATACGTATTCAGAACAGAAATCATTGCATTGCATGAAGCATTCAAAACTATTCGTGAGTTTCTCTTCTTGAAACTACGGATATAAAACGCAACATCAATAACCTGTCTTTTTCTTGTGCCTTAATAGAGGAAAGGCCAGATCTTGGAGCTCAACTCTATGGTACGTGATTCCCCTTAAAGCACTCTTCATTGTATTCTGACATTCTCTACTCACATTTGAAACAGTGAATTGCGGCGACATAAACATCAAAGGCGGTTCAGGGACGCTTCGTCCCGCGACAGTTCAAATCCCTTCGCCACAATGGGCTACCTTCAACTCGCCTGGAATTAGATTCAACCTCTGGAATAGAGAGAATCCTAATTATGGTAGCTACGTCGTTCCAGGGCCACCTGTATTAGCTGAATCTATCAATGGGGCTGGCAGTACCGGAAAATCTCCTAGTGACCCTGGTAATGGCAATGGTGGACAAAGTGGTGGAAATCCAGGGAATAGTGGTTCCGGTTCTCGTAACCAAGGAGGTCAACCAGAGGCCTGTCAGGGTACCGAAGTTACAGAAACCGGACGAGATGGCAGAAAGTGGGGTAAGAATATGATATTCCCTTGCGATTCCTATAGTCTCAGGATATATATTTACTCTACTTCTTTATAGGTCATGAAAACGGTCGATCGTGTCTTGTCTCCGGTACAACAGGCGGTCAGGGTCAAGGTCAACGGCAAGGTCAATCTGGAACTAGTGACACTAAAAGAGCTTCTGCCAGGCCTAGTAGCCCTAGAATGTCCCCTGCCAAATCCAGCAGTCCATCCGGTGGAAGCTCTAAAACAAGCGGGGGTAATGGTGAAAAATTTCCAGCATGCAAGAAAGGAAAAATTACCGCAGAAGGAAGAGACGGTAGGAAGTGGGGTAAATATTTAATTTTATTTTTAACATTGGCCAGTACCGATTCTAAGCTTTTACCTCGATTCAGGATTTGAAAATAATCAGTCTTGTCTTATTGGTTAAATAATCGTCATTGAAAGTACATGGGCAGTATATTTGCCAGCACTGTTCAAAGAGACATTTTTGAATACTTCATATAGTTTGATTTATCGTTAAGGCATGACTTCATAACACAGGACAGTTTAAATATTTGTAAATTAAAGTAGATTACTCGCCTCTTTTTTGTTGTTCTGAGGATGAATTGAAGCAAGAAATCTGGCGCTTTATGTCATCGGTCGTTTGTAGAACATTTTTATTTTAAACATTGATATATGTCTTCACGTCAAACAGATTTGTTATATATTATAAAGCACATAGACACATATGAGGTCTTTGAATCTGGTGTCATCCGTTCATTCACTCATGACTTCATTTTGGACTCACATTCATCATATATATCGAAGTCAAACATGCCAAATCACATTACTTTTGAATTTAAGTAAAACACCATACAGAATGGAAATGGGAACGACATTACTGTATGCAGTTACATTTATACATTGATAATAAATTTTTTCTTTCAGTCGAAAACTTATTTGGTTGAATGTTGTCTAATTCGTTGCAATCTGTAAAACGGTAAACCTCAGAGAATACACTTATTGAGCATTATCTCACGGGCGGCATTCATACTCTAGTCTATTAGATAACCTGAGTTCATTGACGGACAATTCTTTCTTGACGAACGAATTAGCAGGTGCGAAATTACATCGCTTAAAAATATATCAACAATTAGCAAGGTACGAAAATAGGGATCTTCAGCACATTTGTCCCACAATATTTAGTTTCAAAATGTATCACAGATGTGCGTAAGGATGTTGTAAGTCTAAATCATACTATCGTCAAACGTTGCCACATTTTTCCGAAAGCTTTTTTTCGGTTCAGAAGTTTCCGCTGGAAGCATTGAAGATTAATGACCCTTCATGACATTGTAAGAATTCTCGTAATGCTAGTTCTCATTTGGGTTGTCGGCTTGTTTCCTTTGTTGGTGCGACTCACAAACACTAGCTCTGGGGCACAATATACCAAGCCGACGAAATCATAATAATTGCGCGCAAGCGTGCCGACTGCCGCAGCTTGATTCATGTGAAATATTTTTATTTTGTTCAAGCAAAAGGCTTGATGTCCATCTAGCACGTCGTAATGATTATAAGTGAGGAAGGAAGAATTTCTTAAAGTTGCGATATAATAGGGTCCCATTAATTATGCGGTGAATAATCATTGACATTCGGATTTGTTGATTTAAGCTATCTGTATTTTGCTGACATAAAAACGCAGTCATTCCCTTGCATTTTGTTTTCTCAACTCCTAAAATCAGTAGATCCGATATAAGGAATAGAACTAAAACTTAAAACATGATTCAGAAATGCTCATCTCTCCTCACTGCCTTATCGCTCGTACTGTTCTTGTCGTCCGTACAGGGCCATATATATCTGCATTCGTTCGTCTCAAATGGGCAGGAGTCTGGGACATGTGTTCGACAGTTACCCCCCGACAGCGTTAAAAATGCTCCAATTAAAAATGTGGAAGGTCAAGAAATGATGTGCAACGTCGGCAGGAGTGAGGAGTCCCGCCAAGAGTACTTGTGATGTGAATGGTATGTATATTTTCTTGTGTCACCTGTTCATAATCAGAGGACTTTCAGTCAGCAATCATGAATGGAGTTCATATATTGACACACTTATTTTTGAACAATTATAGCCGGAGACACCGTCACATTTCAGTTTTATCATAACGGTCCCTCAGCGAGCGATGATATTATCGACAAATCTCATCTCGCCCCTTGCTCTGTTTACTTGTCTAACGCCGATGCTTCTGGCAATCCTACTGGCTGGTTCAAGATATTCCAGAAGGGCTACAACAGTGGTTCAAAACAATGGTGCTCAGGTAAGCCTGCGATACTTATATACCGTATCATTCGACTACGTCTTATAAGAAATAACTAATGACGTTATTGTGTATTTTTATAGATGAATTGATTGCGGCTCGTGGAAAGTTACCTGTCCAAATCCCAGCCGGTCTTGAAGATGGCCGATATGTATTCAGAACAGAAATTATTGCCTTGCATGAAGCCGATAAAACTATTAGTAAGTTTCTGTGCTTAGAAGTATCAAATAAGAATGTCATGATTGACCAGATTGAATTTCATTTTTCTTTCAACAGAGGAGGACCCAAATAGAGGAGCTCAACTATATGGTACATAAGTCTTTTTTTGTCCTTAATTTCCGTATACCATCGCTCTAACGTTTTATTTTAATCCAAAAAGTCAACTGCGGTGACATTAACATTAAAGGCGGATCAGGCTCCCTGCGCCCAGCGACTGTTCAAATTCCCTCCGCGCAATGGGCTACCTTCAATTCGCCTGGAATTAAGTTCAACATCTGGAATAGAGAGAATCCTAATTATGGTAGCTACGTCGTCCCCGGACCCCCGGTATTAGCTGCATCCACCAATGAACCCGGTAATAGCCGCGGATCTCCGAATAGCGGTAGCGGCGACGGTGCACAAACTGGAGGAAACCCAGGAAGCGGCAATGGCGGACAAAGTGGAGGAAATCCAGGAAATAGTGGTTCCGGTTCTGGCAATCAAGGAGGTCAATTTCCTACCTGCAAAGGTAACCAAGTTACCGAAACCGGACAAGATGGTAGAAAGTGGGGTAAGCATACAATCTCCTTCTAAAATCCTTTTGTCTCATGACACTTATTTTCAACTTTTTTTAAGGTTATGAAAACGGTCAATCTTGTCTTATCTCCGGCTCAACAGGAGGTCAAGGTCAAGTCAAGGTCAAGGTCAAGGTCAAGGCCAAGGCCAAGGCCAAGGTCAAGGCCAAGGTCAAGGTCAAGGGCAAGGCTCTGGATCTGGTTACGCTCCCAAAGCGCCTGCCAGGCCTAGTACCCCTAGGACCTCCCCCGCCAAATCTGGTAGTTCATCCGGTGGAACTCCTTCCGGTGGCAGTCAGTCCGGTGGAAACCCCAAATCAAGCGGTGGTAATGGTGGACAAACCCCAGCTTGCAAGAACGGAAAAGTGACAGCTGTAGGAAGTGACGGCAGAAAATGGGGTAAATATTCAGTTTCCTTACCAAACTTTACTACCTCCGATCCTGAAATTAACGATTTTACCTTTATTCAGGATTTGAAAACGGCCAATCTTGTCTTGTCGGTTAAACATTCAACACTAACAATATTCCAATTCAAAAATCAAATTAAATCAATTTTTATGAATAATCTCGCTTTAAACTTTTGAATTATCCCGTTTATATCTCTTACGAGAGAACCTAAATATTTGTAGATTAAATTAGCTGGCTTGCCTACGGTTTTGTTGCTACAACTCCTTGAACTGGTTTCAACAACAAACCACATTTGTATACATGTCTCTTTATATCTTCTTTGAATTGTATCATGTGTATATATTATTCCCGCGATACTTATTGTATGTAAAACCAATTAAAACAAATTATATACTGTTTTCGATTTAAATATCATGACGCAGCAAAACCACTACTAAATTGGCGAGCTCGAAACTGGAATGTCAGGTCAGCAATAAGACATTGTCTATGTGTATGTATATGTATTAAAATCCATCATGTATATACAAGTTAGATATTACAAAATAAAAATCGATAAACAATCAATATTAAGTATAAGGCCCGGAAACGTATCAAGAGTTAGACGTTGTCGAAGCCATTGACCAAGTCTGGTTTTCTTTGTAGGGGAGAAAGTTAAGTAGGAATACTACACTATTGTTGTCAACAACTTTGAACACACAAACGAATTTCTTCATATCACCATGTTTTTGAACTCATTAACAGCAATGATAATAAACGAATGGACACCCAAAAATCTATTTAATTCCCGACTCCGATACCCGCTACATTATCGTAGTAAAACGATACATCCGAAGGAAATTGTGGAATTTCTGGCATTGCGTTCGGAATCTCCCATCTCTCGGCCATTACATCCAATAAACTCAATCGAACTTGAACATCGGTTAATGAGGTAATAAATTCTGCGGTATCTTTATTTGAAATGCTACGGTCGAATAACATGTTGAATCCGTCTGTCCATTCACTGAATTGGGTGGAATTGGTACAGATGAAATCGGCGACTGAGGTTTCCGGGGATGACATCAGAGAAAAACACAGATTGGTGGGAATATCGGAGACGGTGGAGCGTTTGTTGTTGACGTGGTTGATTGGGGAAGAGGAACCAGTTAAGATGTCGGTGACATTTGTGATATCGACTGAGTAGAGTGATGTCAAGAGAATTTGATTAGATGATACACACGATAATTAGACTAGCATAACAACTAAATAGTAGATAATCAAGTAATAAATACCTTTTTCGGTTAACATTTCCAAGAGTGGTCTAGTTTCGCTTATCTCTGAGAAATCCGCATAATGTAAAAATTTCTTATTTAAACTCAGTTTGTAATAGCGGAACAAATTCTTCATCTTCCCTCCTTTTTCTTTGTTAAAAACGGCGAACCATGCACCGTTAAGGAGACAAGAGATTCTTTGTTGTTTGATAAAATTGTAGGAATTTTTGTATAAATCACCACGCAGAGTTCTAGGAGAAATGGTGAAAGTCATTAGCAACGAGATATGGTTGTCTTCGCTTTGTATCGACAATTTTGGTTTTAAAGTCGAAACAGATTCAACAGATTGTCCACATACCTAACGGCTTCTTTGCTCATCAATTCGTCATCTTCTTCCAAATCCTTCAAGTGTCTTTCTCTTACAATCTTCAAGTTTGCTTCCAGAATATCTTTCTCCAATTTCGCGGCGTCAAGGTTAACATTAGTGGATTCTAGTTTGAGAACATATTTCAAATGCGATCGCAACATATTCATTAGTTTTGTGAAATCAGGCAGGGCGTTGGGCTCGAGTTCATTGTAAATTCGGAGGAAGAGTTGCAAGAATAATGAGTAGACGACTTCGAAATGGAGAAGTGGAGGTTGGAATGCAGTGATTGTTGTAACTGTACATAGAGAAGTAAAAAGAGCAAATGGAAGCAGACAAAAGAAGTAAACAGTTGTTAAAGAAGTTTTTCGGGAGGATGTATACTGATAAGATTGCATTACCTCCGCTGGAAATTTCCCAATACTCAGAGAGTTGTTCAGTGACTTCTACGCTTGCTTTCGCGAAAGGACAACGTCTTTCAGACGGTTTTGTTTGTTGTGTTTGTATCCACTGGTAACCGACAACATCAACAATTAGAAAAAGAAGGGCAATATTATTGATGAAAAGAATCGAACCTTTTGGAAGGCATCCTTCCGTTTGGTTGCGAAGAAATGCATCAGTTCCAAGCCAAGTTGACCAACTCGAGCCAATTCTTTTTTGGGATTACTTGACTATTTAAAAATCATCCCATCCATATGTTAATGAGTGATTGACATAGTGTTTTGAATAAAGGAAATTTGATTACGAACATCAAAACCGATTGACCTGAAAATACTGACAGAATGATCTGCCAATCCGGCAGACTCGAAAATTTCGGCAATAAGTTTTTCTTGGGTGGAACCTGTCTCTAATGTAACAGGGGTCTTTTTACGCTGATGCATGTCTTGAATGAAGAGGCGTTGAAATTCAACAAGCTCTTTGTTAAGTTCTTCGGTCGACGAGGTAGCCATAAGTTTCTGGTTACGACATAATGAGTGAAGGAGTGAGTAAGGTTGATACTGGTACAAGAACAGTATTGATTTCATACCAAGACGGCCTTCCTTGTTTCTAATTGATCCAACTCGCGAACAAAGGATTCCCTATAACTGGAATTGATGGCATGTTTGAATAAGGTATTAATTAAAATCAAACTGTTGACTTGTACGGCGAAATCACTGGCGGTCAATCGTTGTACTAAAGTCGGCAAAACACTGCTCGCCCCGGTGGCAGTCATA
Source organism: Paraphysoderma sedebokerense (assembly GCA_025602915.1). NCBI lineage: Eukaryota > Fungi > Blastocladiomycota > Physodermatomycetes > Physodermatales > Physodermataceae > Paraphysoderma > Paraphysoderma sedebokerense. The sequence goes on along the minus strand of JAHLJZ010000028.1, from coordinate 34,948 downwards.
GCTTGGTGGACGATATCGAAACCATAACATTTAACGGCCCCGGATGATGAACTGTCTGCATTTGTGAGTTTGATAACGATACCGGTACAAGGACGGCAAATGTTGACCATGTTTTCGGTGACAAGAATGGTGACGAGCTACAACGGTTCAAAAAATGGCGAGGAACGGGAAAAAGAAACTAGTGCATGAGGAAGCGAATAATATGCATCATTTAAAAAGTAACGATAACATACTCGGGTGATAAATGGTATATCAAAGATATCCCAACCGTTATCATGTTCCATCAAGTTTTGCAAACTGGACAAGGCATATGCCAATGTATTTCCGCTCGCTTCTTTTACTACTTTCATGACGGCATGAACACCACCAGCAAGTGTGAACTCATTTGTAAATTCTTTTTGCTATTGGAAAGCAAGTTGGTGCATAAGGAATAGTTTAGATAATGGATAAAGTTGTGTGAGGTTGTTCCGAATATACGAACTTTGAGACGGTTTTGTAGAGAGAAAATTGTCATTTTCTGTACTGCCAAGTCACCATTATTTAATTTTTCAACAAATTCTTTAGCTTCCAACATTGGAGAAGGAACCAATTTGAAAACATCGCCATTCTTTGCTTTTCTTCGTAGTTTCTGAGAATGCGAGTAAAATCAGCAAATTCGAAATGCGTGGTGACGAATATTAGTTATTGGTATTCAATAAGTGCAAATTAGGCATCAGTCCTCTAATCTTTACCTGTTCATCAACCAATTCATCGTTTTCCAAAAACCTTAGACAGTAAGCGTTAGGATCGCCTTTGATGTTGAGATGAAATGTGACGACATCTTTGATGATTTGAGCAAAGGGCAGAAGAGGGTCAATCTGGACGGGGACCTGCTGCTTTTCGTGAGCGACAGTGATAGATAAGGACGGCATGAAGACGATAGAAAGAGCAGAACGAGTATGTTTAATGTATTTTATATATCTGTATTGATTTAGTGATAGAAAAAGGGGATGACGGGAGAAAGAGCGATGGAAGGACAAGAGGGATACAAAATGCTCACAAACTCCACTCTGAAAAATTTACTCTTTTACAATTTACTTCAAGTCATTCCACAACTGAACACTCTAGAAAACATCTAAATAGTATAGCATCACATAACCTTGTTTGCCATTAGGCGCTCTCTCTGAATAATAAATCAGATAGTACATATGGCATGCAGAGTGAGTCTGTCAGAGTCGCGTCGTACGAGTTACGACATCCGGCAACTCAAGATATATTCAAACTGGCAAATAAATCTCCCCATATACATTAAGTCCAATGAAACACATAATCCCATGCAAGAAATTAGTTTAGAATGATATTCTCGTATAGTGATTTCAAGTTGGCATGTTGTATCAGACACCTCAACTGCATTTTGGTCGAAGCGACAACACAGAATCGCCGTATTTAAATGCAAAACAACGAATCAATGTATCTCAACAGTCTCTTCCAATGTGTATTGTATTATCAGTTGAACTTAGCAATCGTAGAATGTAAATTTGTCGGAAGAACCATATCATAGGTGCCAATGTCGGACACCGAATCGCCGAACCAAAAAAATTCGCGCACGCATTGACGCAGATTGTCAATTCGACCTCCCTTTCACCAGTTCAAATTCTCGAATTAATATAAACACAATAGCAAATAACTTCAGAGATAATGCAATCAAAGACACAACCAGATCTCAAAACAATCTCCACCCTCCTCTCTAACCCACCATTCAACAAATCCGTCTCCGTCATCGCATTACACGACGAATACTCTCACCCCCAACTCATTGCTTTACTCAACGATATTATAATAGTGATAGAACAAGAAAACCCAGTTTCTCCTCATAACGTTGATTTGAGGAATGAATTACCTGAAATTACAGCGGTTAGAATGACGGATTACTTGTTGAATGCTGTTCACTATAAGTCTGATTTAGACGGGTGAGTTGCCTGATGTTGGTGATTTTCTCTACCCGTTTGATCTATTCTGTTATCAGTCTCATGAGTTTTATGGATGAGCTAACCTTCTGAGCACTTTTACTTTTATATATGTCAATGAAATTCAAAGAGAAACAATTTCGAAACTTATTTTGGATGGATCAGATCGATTCTTTATCCTTCATCTTATTTTTTTCCTTGTAAACGACTTTGAAAACCACAAAAAGACGGCTTATTTGTCTCGATTCTTAAATCCTGTGCCTGTACCGACTGATTTTAGTACAGAAGATGGTAACGTAACCCTCATATCTCACGGCTTCCTTAACTTTCTCGACCTCAGCCACTCAACTTGGAGTGGATTAATAACCATGTTATCTCATTTTCGTTATCTTATATATGTCGTTTTCTATTAATGAACGATTTATAGTGATTGTTGATTTGACGAATCAACTCAAGATTGCGCAAGAAGAGTTTCAAAAGTTACATGAATACGCGAACGAAAAGAAACAAGCGTCTCGACAGACGAATGATCTTAAAAAAGAGATTCAACAATTAGAAGAAGAAAAACAAATGGTTACCAAGAAAGTTGAATTGTTGAAGAGAAAGACTCAGGATATGGTTAGCTATGATTGATTGATTGATTGAGTACGGGAGGTGATAGTGTTCCTCAACCGTTGACGGATTCATTTTCTTTTATGTGGGTGTAGCCTAACCTTAATAAGTTGCTGGAAGCCGCAAGGAACCTTAGATTGGAGCAACAAACGCAGGTTGATTTACAGACAAAGTACGTTCTCAGCCATTTCGTTGTTCTTGTGGGTACCCAAAACTGAACCGTTTGCATCACCCAGATTAAAAGAACAAAAAACTATTCTTCATCAAGCCGAACAAAAGCTTTCCGTGGTTCAACAAAAGTTAAAGGATGCAAAAGTAAGCGAAGCTTTTTTTTTCGCGTCTGTGGTAGAATAATTGTATTCATTTGAATTTTTTACCATCTCCGTATAGGCTGCCTCCAGTATCAGTCCTGAAACACTCATCCAAAAACTTAGAGAAGAAGTTCGAACGAATAAATACTTGTCTGAAGAAAAATTACCAAAGGTTTATTCTCAAATAATTACCACCCATTGAACCAAGGTTCTTTGTCTTCTGAATTCTTATTTTTCGGATGACAGGATATCAAAGAATATAAACAGCGGTTATCGATATTACAGAAGATTGTTACCGAACCAACAATATCACTGTCAGATATTCAATCTCTTGAGTCACAGATACAGGATCTGAACAATCAAATCGCGAAATTAACTCAAAAACGGTTAATGAACAAGTACGCACTTTTAATCTTACCATGAATCACCATCCGTGATCTTTACTGACCAGCGTTTGATTTTTATTACATTGTTTGGAATTGGCGTTAACGGAAATAGTACAACTGAGGATAAATTATCATTGTTTAAACAGCAAGCAGTGATTATTGCGAACAAAAAGGAGACCACGGCAAACAGATTAAACGAGATGACGAGTACGGTCGCAGAGTTGACGAAACAATTGGAATTAAAGAATAAACAGTTACAAGGATCATCTACTGATTTGAAGGTACATTGTTTTGATTATCGTAATTTTGGTGGAACCGCTGTAAAGATTAACTGGTTTTGAAATTAATAGATTCTGAAGGGAGATGAACTTAAAAAGTATATAGCCGACTTACGAACCAAGTCTAATGTGTACAAGAAAAAGAAAGCAGAATTGGGCGAATTGACCACCGAATACGGCATTCTTCAACGAACACGAGAGGTACTTTTCAGTTGACTTTCGTTTCATTTAATCTCTTTCCCATCCAGACATTCTGAGTAACGGAGATTTCAGATTCTTCAAGCACGCGCAACTTCGTTGCGATCGGACATCGAAAAGTTGGAGGAGAAATCGGGTATAGCGGGGTACCATGTTACCAAGGAGACATTGGAGAAAATTTCAGAACAAAAATCAGAGTTGGATGAGTCTAAAGAAATCACGTTGAACGAGATTTCTGAAATTGTGGGGAAATTAGTAACCGCTATCAACGTTTGTTTCTTTCTTTTTCATTGTTGATTACCGCATGTATTTGTGAATCCTGAACTTTTAATTTTGTCGTTGCGTACTGTTTTGGTTAATTCTTTTTGGTTTTATCACGATAGGACAAAAAATCACTTCTTCAACCAAACATTAATGAACTTCGGTCACTGAAAACGCAATACGCAGAGTTGGAATCTACTTATAACCTCAAGAAAACCAATTATGATTCCGTGATGGTTGGGATCGAAACTGAAACAACAAAACTAAAAAGTGAAGTTGACAATTTGGAACAAGAAATTGAGAACGCGAAACGTAAATTAGTCGAAACGAGAGAGTCGGAGGGAATCGTAGATACCGAAATGGATAGAGGTTTGACATTTAAATTCATTGGATTGATTTTCGGTCCAGAGGTTTTTGACCGGTTGATTTACGATTGTAGTGTTGCAAGAAATGAAAGCGTATATTCATTCTCATGATCCTACTTTGGAAAGTAACCAAAAAGCAAAAGGGTACAAATCGTTGAGAGAAATGTATACCCGACGAATTGCAGAGTTAGAAATGGAAATTCGAGTGCTAAAAGAACGGGAAAAGGAAATCATGGTTTGTTTTTGAGTTTTTTGTGGGTTTATTGTTGTGTTTGATGTACTGATGATTGAGTGGATTAGGCGACCCATGAACCGAATCTTGCGCAGTTGGAGCAATTTAATCAGTTGTGTGAGTTGTTGAAGATGAAGGTACAGTTGAATCAGAAGCAGATAGCTGGATATGAAAAGGGAAAGTCTGAAATAGGGATATGGAATGGTGGATCGGGAGAGGTAACTTGGTTCTGATTTGTGTCCGGTTGATGACCTTGAATGGAGAGAAACTAACGTGAGGTTGTTTCAATATTTTTTCCATTTGGACTAATCTTAAAGGAGCGACTAGTTATCGGTTGAGATTGAATTGTCGAGTTGAGGTTTCGGATTGAATATTTGGACACGATAGAACCATTCAATCAATAAATAGCATTCATTGTCAATATTTAGAGACCCGACTCTACGCTTCTACTCCGATGGAACAGTTGATTGGCTAGATGCCGCATTCTTTTTTACTTGTCTCGTTTTACCTTCGCGGAATTCGTGCCACCAATAGTATACCTAGATTTAACAGGATAATGTTAGATCTGCTCACCGTAGGATTGAACGAAAGCAAGCAAACAGCAAAACAAACTTGCGCTTGCGAGATGTGTTGATCTTTGGGAAACTGGTCTTTTATTTTCTTGAATTTAGCATAGATGTCTTTGGCCGTGAGTTCAAGATTTGACTGTATATATTCTTTCAACGGTTCCGAGACTTTACGATTTTTAACACGAGGGTGGAACCTTCCATGTTCATATTTGAAGCCACAATACAGAGAGTGAGGATCCGTAGGCACGAAAACCGTTAATCCGCCGTGACAATCAAAACGGGTGGGAGGATGGCGACGTCGAGTAGGGTTTTCTTTTGGACGTTTGTATGTTGTTAACTTTGAGTTTTGAGAGCAGTAGAACGTGTATCGAGTTGCTATCGTTTGATGACTCGTCGCTTGAAGCCTGGAGCATCGGAATAGAAAATAGATATGAGTTTATCGAATGTCATGTAATTTCTTGGCTTGGAGAATATTACCTATATGAGTAACCATCCGCGGACATGATGGCTTCTTTGATCTTGAGCGCGATGTCCCTGGGATTATCGGCCACAGTTCTCTTTACAACCACCAAGCCCATTACTGATATTCCTCCTGTACATTTTTCAGAGTTGAGTGCATCATCCGTATTATCTGCATTATCAGGCTGACAGTTTTCAATGTTATCTCGGAGTTGGGTCGTCAAGTAGTCGGTCAGATTGTCCGTTGAATCAAAGATGGGACCGGAAAAGGGTTCGACCTTTCGACAGTGATGGCATCGGTGGAAGAGTCTGTAGTCCCCCCCAGAAATGCAATTCGCTCAGGTTGATCTTGAAGCAGCCCTTACAGAACCAAGTAGATTGCTCGGCCATTCCAACTGAGATCTATATCTTTTACTCGAACCTTTTTAACACACGAGAGATGGAATCCATTCTTCCCTTGTGAAAGCGAGAGAGGGAATGCGCGCGCCATTTACCAGCACAAAGAGTGAATGCCCAACCATTCCCATATCTGAATTCTGAGCCGGTAATTCCTGCTGCGTAGTATTCGGAACCCCAATTGAAGACTTAAATCCAGGATCATCTTCCCCTTATTCAACTGGCTTCAATTACTATGGACCACCGTACACTCGACGGGTACTGTTTCTCTCTTGTGCCACCGTGTCTGGGGCCTGGGGGTGACGTGGGAATTCCACGCGCCAGTCCGCCAACCTGTTCACAGGGTGTGTGTAGTGAACAAGTGAACGACAAGTGGTTTGGTGTCCTAGTGCTGTGCAAAGTGAATGGTGAACCGAGTGAACGGCATCAGGGCACACGTGACATACACGTGACGTGTTGTTTACCTTCGAGGCGCAACAACAACAAGGGAAAATTCCTCTTCAAAAGGCAACACCGACATTCCATTCCCTCCCATCGTTGATTCTTTTTCATTCTCTTTCGCACCGTCATCCCCCGTCCCACACATCCCCTCTCCTCTCTCGCTTTCTCTCCCCCCTGTGTGCAGAGTAACTCCCTCCCCCCGTCTCTTGAGCAATGACAAACATGGAACCCCAATCTTTGTTGCAAGACACGCCCCAAATCCACCCCGCTAAAAAAGGTCTCCTTGCCCAGCAAAATTTGGACTTGGACGCTGATATGGCCACTGGAAATGACAGTGATGGCACTTTGGTGTTGAACGGACAAGATCAGGACGATACAGGCAATGTCGCTCTTTCGCAGGAAAACGGCTTGGCGGGTGTGAATGGCGCCTCGCTCGATGACAACGACACACCAAACACCTTGTCGCCTCAAGCTTCTCCAAAACCATCCCCTCAGAAATCCACTAAGAAAGGAAAATCTCTTGATTTAGCATCCGATGAAGCTTTTCCTGCCCTCCCTACTTCATCCACCCCTCGGGCTTCACCACTCTCCGCGTGGGCAAATCTATCCACCAAAAAGACAGCGGCCGCCCAAGCTACTTCACTCAGCAGATCAGGCTCGAGTACGCAAGTGTCTTCGGTTTCTGCCCTTCTCAATATCCCTGTCGCAGCTCTTCAAGCTCAATTCGCACCACGACAAAATTCGTTTGGCCCTAATAACGCCTTCACTCAAACTCTCAAAACCATCATGACAAAAACCAACACCGAGCTTCAAACATCAACTAACAAGAAAACTGGAGTCATGACCGTATTAATCAAAGGCAAACAAGAAGCCGTGCAAAAAGCCAAACGTGAATGTATGGCGAATCTTACTACCAAATTCACCAAAGTCATGCAGGTCCCCGTAAGCGCCAGACCTCATATCGTTGGCGCGAAGGGCAAAACTATTCAAGGCATCACGGGTCGCACAGCCGTGAAAATTCAACTTCCACCTCTACCTACATACAACGATACCGATTCGCAAGATCGTCAACCCTCAGACGACGATGAAGATGACGAAGAGGAACAAATCCCCGTTACACTTGTCGGCGATAAAGAAGGAATTCTGATGGCGATGGAAGAGATCAATAAAATTGTGTCAGAACGATCATCCAATTCATCATCACGTTTGGGATTTGATGTCATCCCTCCAAGTTATTACCCATTCATTTCCGGCCCTCATGGTTCAAGATTGAATGAATGGACGAATAAGTATAATGTCAAAATCACCGTTCCTCCGGTGTTATCTTCAGAGGATGATTCGGATGACCGACCTCGAAGAAAGAAGGAAGGAATTTTGATTCAAGGAAATCGCGAGAACGTCAAGAGTTTAGTTGCCGAAATGCAGCATTTGGTTTATGAAATGGTAAGCGTGTCTTCGGTGTTTCCAGAGCCAGGGAATCCATCCAAACTCATCTTGTTGAATGTGATCTCTTTTTACCAGAACCGCACAACTCAAACCTTAACTGTCAGTATACCCAAACGTCAGCACAAATACGTCATTGGGCCAAAAGGCTCAAATTTATCAGATTTGCTGGAAACGACCGGTAAGTGACGGATCTTAGAATTGTCAATAGTGTATTCAATAGGTGATGTCTGATTATCTTTTCTTCGTGCGTATATAGGCTGTATCGTGGAGTTGCCTCCTCCTTCAGACAGTTCTGAAAATGTTACAGTTCGTGGTCCAGGTGAAAAGCTCGTACAAGCTTTAGGTTTCATTATGGAAAAGGTTTGTGTTCTGCATTCACATAACTACGAATGTATGAGAGAGAAGCTGAACCCTATTATGATTCTCAGGCAAACTCTATTGCCGTGACTGATCTGGACCTCACCACCCTCGTCCCTTCCAAAGATCACGACAGTGCACTATTCCTACTCAAGTACTTTTTGGTCCGTGATCGCACCAAATTGAAGTCGTTTGAAATCGAAGCATCGAACACAGTGATCTCTTTTCCTTCCAGAAGAGCGACCTCTGAAAAGAATGCTGATGTGACTTTGGAAATTTCCGGTAAAAACAGAAATGACGTTGAAGTTGCGAGGCAACGAATTATCGATTATGTAAACACTTTAGGCGTAAGTATTGCATAGACGATGTGTGTTATCTTACCGCCAGATTTCTAATACCTCTTCACGAACAACCTTAGTCATTCTACTATTCCCTCGCTCCCATTCCCATGGAACTTCATCGACATCCCAGAATTCGACAGACTGTTACCAAACTTCGTGAAAACCTTCCGAACGCACCTGGTCCTAAACCATGCGTGATTGATACTATTTATCCGGGTGATAACGACGAAAATGAAGACTTGATTGTTCTCTTGTTTGAACCCAACAAAAAGAAAGTTTCGGTTGGCAAACAATTAGTCGAATACGTCAAGGATGAACTTGTGAAAGCAAGTGAAGAAGCTGTAAGTACATGATATAGGCTGTCAAGGCGTCAGTTGTGGTCTTAACATTCGTTCTGTTTATTCGCTGATGCTAGGCCGACTTTACTACTCGCACCATAACCATCCCCGTCAAATTCCATCGCCACGTCATTGGGCCGAAGGGTGCTACCCTACAAAACATCATTAAAGAATGTAACACTTCATCGATCAATTTAACGGTCAAAGTTGGCTCGTCCAAGAAGAACACTGCAAACGGCGAAACCGAGGAGAAGAAGCAAATTGCGTTGGATGATGATACCATCGTTGTCAAGGGTATGAAAGATGAAGTCGAAAAAGCTGTTGAGATGATCAAGAAGATTGTTGACGAAGTCAAACATATGGAGGTTTGCGTCGATTTCTATTTTCTGTTTATTTTTTTGCTGGTCCGTAGCTATAGTGATTACGACTAACTTGGATATTCTTCCCGCCTCAGGTGATGTCTTCTTTTACACAAACTGTCGCAGTTGAAGCCAAGTATCTCCCGAATATCATTGGTAAGGCTGGATCGCAGATCCAAAAGCTTAAGGATATTCCCGGGGTAGTCAAAATCGATGTCGAAGATAACAAAGAAAATCGAAAACCAAACGAAATGGTCAATATTACCGTTCAAGGTACCAAAAAAGCAACTGAAACTGTAAAGGAGAGTATCCTTGAGAGAGTCGCCCAATTGGTATGTGCCATTAGTAGCATTCTGTGTGAAGTATGGGGTTGGTCTAACGCGAGGTTAATTTGACAATAGGCGGACGCTACGACCATCACGCTTAACATTCCACAAGAATATCATCGACAGATTATTGGTGCACAGGGCAAATATGTTAAACGATTGGAATCTAAATACGGTGTTCGTATTCAATTCCCAAAGGACTCTGCTGACTCGGAATCTACTGAAGATTTGGCTGCTGTCGAGGATAAGGAAAAATTGAATCCAAATACAGTGATTGTCAAAGGAGGTAAGAAAGGGGTTGAAGGCGCAAAAGGAGAAATCTTGGAATTGATTGAATACGAGGTATGTACCGAACGCGGATTGAGTATCAATAGTCTTGCAATTGCCATCCTCACTCAATACGTTTCCCTCTTAAAATAGAAACAATATGGCCATACTGTTCAGTTCAATATTCCTTCGTCAAGTCTCCCTTCTATCATCGGTAAATCTGGTAGTCGTATCACCCAACTCAAACAATTCACCAACACCAAAATTGACTTCCCCAAGAAATCCGATTCAGCGGACGCAGAACCCGAATCCGAAGTTACAATCACGGGTACACAGAAAGATATTGGTCTCGCTAAGAAAGTCATTCTCAAACTTGCCACCCATTTTGCCAAGAACACTGGGTCAGGTCAGCCGTGGATCACAGAAAGCATTACCATCCCGAAATCCTTACATCGTAAAATTATCGGAGCTGGTGGTAAAGCCATTCGAGATTTATTGGCGCCTTACAACGCTGTCGCTCCAAAACGATCGCGATCAAAATCGCCGTCCAAGAAAGTCCCGGTAGAAGTGAACGAAGAAGTTGATAATCTTGTTTCATTGTTAATGGATGGAATAAACGGAACAGAAGAAAGCGCGAGTAAAAATAATGGAGATGAAAATGTTCAAGTCACCGTTAGATTCCCGAAGGCGGGCAAAGGTTCAGCAAGTGACGAGGATCAAGTTCAAATTCGAGGTGTATCCCAAGAGTTGGTGGACGCTGTTAAAGCCGACTTGGAAAGATTGGTCGAGGAATTGGTTCGTTTTCATTTCTTAGTTGATTTTTTCACAGTGGAAATTAACTCTCTGATATTGTCTTGATGTTTTTAGCTGAACCAAACTTCTGTCGCTATTCATGTACCGACTAGTTTCCATGCTGGCATTATTGGCCGAGGTGGATCCAATGTTCGTAGATTACAAGAAGAATTACGAGTCGATGTCCAATTCTATGACAATATACCTCAAGGAGAAGTACCAGTCAATGACTTGAGTGAGTTTGACGCCAACGAAAAGTTGGGTTCAATCAAGATCAGTGGATCAAAAGATAATTGTGATGCCACCGTCAAAGATATTTTGGTAAGTATTTACCTTTGTTCGAAGGATAGTATGTGATGTACGTAATACTGACAGATGTTTTATCTGTTCTGGTTTTGGCAATTAGTCCAAACTCCCTCACTCTAAAGTCATTCAAGTTCCTACAGCCCGTCGTCGCGACATCATCGGAAACGGTGCATCGAATCTCAAATACATTCGCAACAAATACAATGTTTCGGTAGATTTGCCACCTCAGCGCATTGATCAAGAAACAGAAGAGAATATTGACCCATCTGCAGTCGAGAATTGGACTTTAAAAGGCGACAAAAGTGCACTAGTCGATGTTGGAAAATATATTACTGGCTTGATCAGTCAGACGGCTTCGGTTTGTTTATTCCTCATCTACGTCTTTTGGTGTCATGGGAAGAATGATTGTGCTAATAGTCTGCTATGAATAGGGTCGTTCCGGTGGTTCGAAATCGAACGCGCAACGTGTTACCCGAAAAGTACCGATACCACAGCAATATCACCGCCACATCATTGGTTGGTTATTATTTCTCTTATCGTATTAGTCATATAGAGTTTTAATGGAATTTCTTTTCGCATGATACTTAGGCCGTGCGGGGAGTACAATTACCAAAATCCGTGATGAAACCAACTGTTTTATAGACGTTCCGAAGCAGGGCAGCTCAAGTGAAGACGTTGTCGTCAAAGGGACTGCTGAAGGCGTTGAATTAGCTGAAGAAATGATCAAAGAAGTCGTCAGAGAAATGGGTGGAGCTGTATAGATTAGATTTTTGTTTGTTTGAATCTTCTGTTTTTTCCATTCCTGAACAAAAACAGTTAAGTTAGGATGTAAACAAATGACATCCAAAAAGCTAGCAAGTCGGAGTCGTTAGAGCTCGTATATGGAATTTACTCTTGGGGCGCTAGAGTTTGCCGTTGTCTGATGTTGAAACTACTCAGAGATAAATCGTCAAAAACCAGGCACTCTGCCCCGTTCTTTCTTCTTTCGTGCTCTTTCAATACTTCTGTATATCCATCCTTTAATAATAAAATTCGTTTCGTAATGGCATTACACTATTCTTTTTCCGCGATGAATATGAATATCAATTTGGTTTATCATCCTACTAATCGTACATTGCGCCAAGGGGTTCACTGAGGGGAAATTGTTCTACAGATACATTCATAAGATTATGAATAATTTTCGATATTTATGTTATCATGATCTTTTTCATTAATATGATTATATTTGTACAATGCATTCAGCTTACATATTTGCAGTTGAGTAATGTTCCGTTTTTTGCGCGCTCAACCGGGCCAACAAATTGCCGCACCTCCGGCCAGATGAGAACCACAAAAGTCTATATCACTTCAGGGTAACTTCATATTTGGAATGCAAATACTTCAATATCTATCTTGCAACGAACAGATATTGTATTATCCACTCGCCTACCCCGCAAAAACGTTGAAAGCCCCACCATGTCTGACATTCTAAACTTGGTCGCGTCCCTACAAGTTCTCATTAAAGGAACGCAATCTCATGCTGCTATTTTTTTCGGAGTTTTAATTACTTCGGTCTTTATCACTGTCATTACCCAAAACAAGTTATGGAGTGCTAAAGAAAAATATTATAATGTTGCTCTTTATATTGTGTTTTTGGTTCATGCGTTGGTCAATTTGTTGCAGTTTGTGGGGACTTTGAATATTATTAATTTAGGGAATGAAGTACAAAAAGTATTTGTTTCTATTGTTTTTTTCGGTTATGTTGTTTGTTTGAATGAAAATATTAATGATGCTTGAAATTAGGGAAACGATGTTGCATATGATGTAGCCAATTCGTTCATTCGATTAGCTATTGGTCTTGCGTTTTTTCAAATTCCTACACTCCTTCCATCATTCATCAAACAAATGAGTATCCTCCGTTTAATAATATTCTTAGGCTCAATTGCCGCAATCGTCACAGACTTGTTGAATGCTTGGAAACCTTATTTTGCGACACCTTATTACACTACTCTTGATGCCATTTTGAATTGTCTGTTAATGTCGTGGTATTTCGTTCATACAAAAATGAAAATTGGAGTGAATAATATTGCTGGTTCTACAAAGAAAGATAATATACCGTTGCAGAAAGTGTTGCCTCAGTTGAAGGTGTTGATTGTATTGGGTGCTTTGGATGCGGTGAATACCGCGGTTGTGATTGCTAGAAATCATATTGCGGCTGTTGGACCGGAATACCCATTTCTCGCTACGGTAAGTTATTTTATAATTCTAATCTAATGTAATTTTCGTTACGTTATACTGATTATGGTTTTGATATTTAAATTAGTGTTTTGAGCCGGTGATATTATATACCTTTGTTCTACTGATCATGAAAATATCGGAACAAAATGTCACAGAGCCTTCGACAGTTAAAAAAGAGAAATCACATTCATTAACAAACATTGCGATTGAAACATCCCGACAACAATCAGACCGACCAGACCAAACCAACCATACTGCCGTCGCTCCTGTTAAAAATTCCAACCGAATGTCTACAGCCTTAGAAGTGAAACCTTCGACTCAATCTATACCCCCAATTGATATGCCTAAATTTCAGTCACCCGTTGACGAAGAAGACAGTTCAGATGATGAATCTTCTATTCAATCATCTATTTCGGAGTCACACGTTGATCTTGCACTCAAAGAATTATTGACCGCTTCCACTTCGCCTCCAAATTTAACTGGCAATCCTATTGGATCCAACATACCCGTCCAGACTACGACGGCTGCCAATTCAGAATACACATTAAGATCCGAAAGTACGACGATATCACCATCGGTTCTAAATAATCGTACGAGTATGGTATTCTCGGCCAATATAGATACATCTATTACCCCTGATGAATCCGAAGATTGTTTAAGCCCCAACGTAATGATTTCAGAGTTAGATGATTAGATTATCTTCGTCACATTTGTATTGTAAAGATATTATACATTCTTGCATTTCCTTTACTTTTGTCAACGATAATTAGAGCAATGTTTTGCTGACATACTGTATTTAATGTACCAAATCTTTTTCAATATCAAGTTCAAATAACACATTTCGTGAACGTCATCGCTTCTTGAGTAACATATCTTCCTCTCACAACTTGATTTATGGATTGTTATCAGTTTTTCTCAACGGTTAGGTTAAAACGTCAGATATTATAGATATTGACTCTTAGAGTTCAGCCCGATCGATCGTTATATTTGTCATAAGAGAGAGTACCAGAAGAGCGGTACGATCCGTCGAACGCAATATTAAGCTGAAATAAACTAGCCAAGAGCTTATGCTTGGGTCGCGCCAATAATTCACATCCACCGGCGTCGCTGCACATTGGCTTCTACGCGCCTCCAAAAATTATGGCAAAGATTGTTTAACTGCATCCAGCGAGCATGGCGTCTAGGTTAGGTCTCAAACGGTAACACTCTACTTGAAAAATACATTCTCTCTATAGAATCACGTCATGCGGTGGTCACACGGATAGCACGTTTCCGAACAAAGATTACAAGTTCCTGCTGATATTCAGGTTCCAGTGATGATGTGGGAAATCGGAAATTACGGGAAGTGGGAATTAAAAAGCCTTCGAACGAAGGGATAAATAGATGACATTGACGCAACCTCTGCACCTTCTTCATTTCTGTCAGACATTAAGGGTCATCATGACAACCACTCGTCAAACACTTTTGCTAATCGCATTACTTTCAATTGGTATATCCGTCTGTACTGGTTTCCAAAATCCGTACGACCCTGTCTCTACTGATGAAAAAGTAAACGGATTCTTCATTCGAAGCCAGAGTCTATGGAACAAGAATGGACCCATCAATAATCTACAAGTCTTGTATCCTGATGTCGAGGAAATTGGATACAGAAATGGGACAGAAGTGGTGGTCTTCTTGGGGGGATTTGGTGGGTACGTTGATTTCCAGTATACTTATGATTTTGTCGGAGCCGAATTAATCATCTCATTCTCGCGAGCAGAAACATTGTGTCTTCATTTTACAGTTCATTCCTCACGCACGTTGCGATTAAATCACCGGGGCGTATCGTAGTTGGATTGACAACATTCCCTCAAAATCCTATTGCACTTGATAAAGCGATTGAAAATCTGCTTTACGATTTGTCCTGGCTTCAACAAAATCTCGTTAGTGAGATCCAATCTAGAAATAGCGACAAGAAGATCAAGAATGGATTCAAAGTAGATAAATTTGTGTTGATGGGACATTCTAGTGGTGCTCAGAATATCGTCGGTGCGACATTGAACAGGACTGAGATGGTCACAGCATTGGGATTATTAGACCCTGTTGATGGCGATCCCGTAAGTTTTTCGAATGCGCCGATTTTATAGCTTCCTCTTTCTTCGATAACAGCAACCAATAACACTAATATAATTCAAACAGGTTAACTGGACGACACCCATTATTCAACCCAACATTCGAATGCCCTCTGTACCGGCGTTGGTTGTCGTCTCAGGTAATATTGCTTGTCAAAAATCGATATTTCTGCTACCATGTTGTTGTATCTGATTATTCATGTCACTGCTCACTTATCTTCCTATTTTTCATTATGCTCAATTCAGGACGTTGCAGAGAATCCGCTATTACGCTTCCTGGGGTAACATTCCCACCGTGTTGTCCTGTTGGTAGAGATGGCCCTCATTTCTACGACGCATTTTCCCAATCAAATCGATTTTATATGAATGCCACGCTTTATGGGCATTCTGACATCCTAAATAATCCTATCGCTTGGGCAGGTCAAGCTTCACGATTTTGTGCCAGCGTGAAGGATAGAAATCAGAATCCTTTTGACACATATAGAAGAACTATGGCAGGTAAAGTGTATTTTCAGTTCACCACACAACTTGAGGGCTGAGGCCTGTTCTGATGAGAACGGTCACTACAATGTAGGCGCGGTTGTGTCTTTCTTGAATGTTCTTTCCGGACAATGTGAATATTTGAAGTACCTTAATGACCCCAACAATGTGCCAACTCCAGCAACAGTTTCTAATAAATTTGTATCTAAGAGAAGCTGTTTCAAATAGTAATGATCGTTTCAATGCAACTGTAAATATAGACATAACTGAAGAAATTGTATGTTAGATTTTTTTTGAAGTCGAATATTATTATCGTTCGAGTATAATTGTTTGATATGCAAATACTATGTCGTCACCTGCTGAGGCACTCACATGGCGGGACAGGGAACGCCAAAGTGCGTTCGCTGTTATTTTACTTATTTCAATTATGTTCACACCACTTTATATGTGTGAACGACGAAATCATTTCAATTGCTTCACATATTAAAACTTACATGTAGAACTGTCGCAATTCTCACATTAGAGTCAAGCAAGTGGATTGTTCTCTTCCGATTTGTCTGCCCACACCAAGGACAAAATGTAAACGACGTTGCTCTTTTCTCCTTTTTGCAAAATATTACTTTGGTGCTTCGTCATAAAAGTGTAGCAAATGGTGACCGAGTTTGTGAACCAGTAAGAACCTACGTTTCATTGGCCATTGTCGCCGAGTCTAACGGAAATCGCCCAAAAACCGTTATCAGGACTTGTCGCCACTTATTTGCAGCCGTCACTTGGCTCAGTAAATGTATGAGAGATTATTTGTCCGATATCATCATTAAGTGCATCTGTACATATATAACAAATTAATCTGGGGACATAAAGTAACAATTCTCAAGTTGCTGATAATTATTGGATAATCTTTAAAAAGCTCGCTGGCCATGATCTGCGTTTGGCATCACTGCACCTGGCAACACAGGGTTAATAACGCACCGGCACGAAACCAAATATCCGTAAGGCAATATAGATGTGCGTTATGCAACTTTTTTTCCGAATTCTTACTCCACAATGCAAATATCACATATGCTTCACAAAATGGTTCCAATAAGTGGCTAGCCTAAATCTTGTCGCCTAACATCGAGTTCTCGTCAACCTGATGGCCTTGATTTTCAATTGTTTTCGCCTCGAAAGTTTGCAAATAATCGCAATGCCGTACTTTCATCACTTGGTGCCTGCCATGGTCGGAACTTTCGGAAAATTAACTCGATTCACATAAATACTTGAGAAAACCAGCTCTCGTTCTTCTTTCGTTGGTTTAAATCTGGAAAACTTCATTGACTTGGCGCCCATTCAAAATGAAAGTCGTGTTATATCTACTTTTATTAGTGGCTCTTTTGTCCGTTTCTTTGTCCACTGTCCGTGGTCAAAACCCTTACGACCCGGTCTCAAATGACGCAAAAGTGAATGCGTTCTTCGTTTGGAGTAAGAGTTTAAAAAACGAAAATGGTCCTATTAGCAACCTACATGTAATTCATCCTGATGTCGGAAAAATTGGATATCAAAATGGAACAGAGGTTGTAGTATTTGTTGGTGGATTTGGCGGGTACGTTAGAATTGTTGTCGTTAGATGTTCATGACAATAATTGACATCGGAAACCTCATTTCTATTCGTTAGGAATATGTTCTCCAATTTCTACAGTAATTTCTTAACTCATGTTGCTGCAAAATCTCCTGGGCGCATTGTAGTCGGAATGACGACTTTTCCTCAAAACCCAATCGCACTGGATAAAGCAACCGAATATCTCCTCTCCGACCTCATGTGGCTTCAACAAAATCTTATTAATGAGATCCAATCAAGAAACAATGGTAGAAAAATCAAAAGTGGGTTTAAAGTCGATAAATTTGTGTTATTGGGCCATTCCAGTGGAGCTCAAAACATTGTCGGTGCCACTTTACAGAAGACTGACATGGTAACAGCGTTGGGATTATTGGACCCTGTTGATGGC
The DNA here is from genome assembly GCA_025602915.1 of Paraphysoderma sedebokerense. Lineage (NCBI taxonomy): Eukaryota > Fungi > Blastocladiomycota > Physodermatomycetes > Physodermatales > Physodermataceae > Paraphysoderma > Paraphysoderma sedebokerense. The sequence goes on along the minus strand of JAHLJZ010000028.1, from coordinate 17,172 downwards.
GATCCTGTAAGTTCTAATGATTTTTCTCTGTATTGGAGTCATCAAGCTGTATGAACACACGAATTCACTCTGGCTATTTCATAAATTAGGTCAACTGGACAACACCTATCATCCAACCAAACATCCGAATGCCTTCTGTACCTGCTTTGGTCGTCGTCTCAGGTAAATTCATAATATTGCGTACATAATGTCGTAGATAAGTCTTCACCTACGGTGTTTTAACTAACAATTGTACCCATTTGCTTCCCAACTCCTCAGGTCGTTGTCGGGAATCTGATATTTCCATTCCGGGAGTAACATTCCCTCCGTGCTGCCCAGCTGGTCGCGATGGTCCTCACTTCTATGATGCATTTACGCAATCCAACCGTTTTTACATGAATGCCACCGCTTACGGTCATGCCGACGTCTTGGACAATCCTTTAGCGTGGGGCGCTCATTTTGCACGCTTCTGTAGCAGCGTCAAGGATCGAAACAGAAATCCCTTTGACACATACAGACGGGTTATGGGAGGTACGTTAACAGTTTTTTTTCAGTTTACAGAACTGGATAACCTTGACCTGACGAGATCGTTCACCACAATATAGGCGCTGTCGTGTCATTCTTGAATGTTGTATCTGGTCAATGTGGATATATGAAGTACCTCAATGATGCAAAGAACGTACCCACAACCGTTACCATTGCTAATTCAGTTGTAACTAAGAGCGGATGCTTTGCCAAATAAATCAATTCGCTAAAGCAAGTAGAATATAGACAGTTAGACATGTGATACTTGTAGAGCATTGTCATTATAGCAACATCATGTAAATTAGAATGTGGATGATATAAATCGATGTTTGTGTTCACTGTGGAACGTGCATGGCTTGCGTGAATAATACCCTAACTCAGACGCTAATTTCTCTCCTGAACCGTAGCATCGTCATCATCAACTGCCGTCGTATCCGCATCATTTGAGCTATCTCACAGCCTCAATGTCTTCCCTTAAAGCTGTTATCCTCGTCGGAGGGCCTTCTCGTGGGACAAGATTCCGTCCTCTGTCCCTGAACTGTCCGAAACCTCTCTTCCCTGTAGCCGGCAAACCGCTTTTGTACCATCATTTGACTGCTCTGTCAAAGGTCAAAAATTTGAAAGAAGTGTTTCTGATTGGGTTCTTTGAAGACTCGGTTTTTGCACCATTCATTGACCAAGTCAATAATGACTTCGACGGGCTGGTCGTAAGGTTTGTGTCATACCCAATTTGACTCTAAATCATTGTCTTGTTTGGTTTCGTGGTCCGGTGTTTTATTAGCCAGAATTACTGTGAATTTTTCTTTTTTCATTCGATATATGGAGTTTTGGTGAATGACAGCGGTAAGTAATGGCTATACCTGACGTTTCCTTCGGCTTTGTCATTTCAGATATCTTCGAGAATACCAATCGCTTGGGACTGCTGGCGGCATTTATCATTTCCGGGACGAAATCCTTCGAGGAAATCCGCAATACATTTTTATTCTTCATTCCGATATTTGCAGCAACTTTCCCCTAAATGATATGCTGAGACGCCATGAACAGTCAAAAGGTGCCCTCTGCACTATGTTGGCAACGAGGGTTTGTATTCCTTCTAATCATGTACATTTGAAAATTCTTCGAAAGTGGGGATTGATGTCTATCGTGCAGCATTTTCAGCTATAAATAACAGGGTTGTATTATTCCATCCAAATAGATTCCGAGAGAACTAACTCCTCGCTACGGTTGCATCGTTTCCGATCCCAACACCCACGAAATTCTTCACTACGTTGAGAAACCGTCATCATTTATCTCTGATCTCATCAATTGCGGTGTCTACCTATTTGATAGTTCTATTTTCTCGGAGATACATCGATTCAAACAACTTCGTGAGAAGGACAGTTCCGCCGACTTGTTCGAGAATCAAGAATTTGGGAGCAGCGATTACTTGAATGGGAACGGAGTTGACACGAGCAAGTCAACCTTGGCAGGGAAAGGAATCCTAAGACTAGAGCAAGATGTTTTGGCTATGCTAGCTGGCACCAAAAAGTTATTTGCTCTTGAATCATCAGAGTTTTGGGCTCAGATTAAAGCTGCATCGTAAGTGACTTTATGCGTTATGTGCGGGTTTAAACGATTTGCGAAGAATTAACAGTTTTTAATAGATCCGCTGTTGTCGGCAATGCATTAGTTCTGCAGTACCTAAAGAGAACAGACCCGTCCCTTCTCGCAAAAGAACATAAAGGGGATAAAGAGCACCCCAACATCGTCGGCGCTGTTTATATACATAAGAGCGCTACTATACATCCCACTGCTAAGGTATCAAACTGGTACTCTAGGCGCTAGTTTCATGCAAACGGCTAACTAACTGTTATTATAGATTGGTCCAAACGTCTCGATTGGTCCACGTGTAGTAATTGGACCCGGTGTTCGAGTAAAAGATTCAATTGTTCTTGATGGTGCTGAAATTCAAGTATGACAGCCTTTTTATTACTTTTTATGTTGTCTTTTGCATACTTAACTGAAATTTTGATACAGGCCAACTCTTGTGTCATTCATTCCGTTATCGGTTGGGGATCTAAAATCGGAACCTGGGTTCGTGTTGAAGGTGAGCCGAACGCCGAGGTAAATCATCACAAATTGATGGAAAATGGGCAAAAAGTTCCGAGCGCAACAATTTTAGGTAAGTAAAATATTTTTAGTGGACCTCTCGGAATAACTTTAACCGTTAATTCATGTTGGGTTGATTGTAATCAGGTCAAGAAGTCACTGTTGCAAACGAAGTCATTATTCGAAACTGTATTGTCCTTCCTCATAAAGAATTGAAAAGTTCTTACAAGAATGATATTTTAATGTAGAGTTTTTGAGGTGGTGCCACTTATTTTGGTTGGATATACTTTGTCCTCTTGCATTTTCAGTATTCAAAAATCTTGTGCTGATGGTTGAGAAGAGAAAAATACAATAAACGTTTGAAACGGTAGCAAATTCGTCTTGTCTTCACATCCCAAATTGTTCAGTATTATCCGTGTGATGTACTTTATCAGAATGATAAGCCAACTGTGGTGACTCAACGTGACCAGAGAAAGTCAGACATTTCGACGGAGATGATCCACAAGCGTTCCTCTTGAATACGTAACTCCCTACTTCCAGATAAATACTCCAAAAGTACAAAATAATGTCAAAACTCACATCTGATTCAACTGATTCGCAACCCCCGCAACAACCCGGACAAATGAGGCAAGAGCTGTCTGGCCCCGGGGCGCCATCCAAGTCTGCTTCGCCGAATGAACATACAGAAGGCCAAAATTATTCGACGGAAACGAACAATGCGAGTGGAATATTGAATGGAGACGAAGAAATTCAACAGGAGAAACAAAATGGAAACCAAAACGGAACGAATGAGCAGAACGAAAGCGGGGAAAGTGAGGACGAGGCACAGGAAGAACGGGATGAATGTATGAATTCTGAATTCAAGTCATATCGAAAGAATTATTCGTTTTCAGTACTTTCAATATTTACTTTTCGAATTCCTTGCTGTTTTGATCGGCGTATTGTCTTTTAGTGTCTCTGCATTTCAATATGCCTAGGTAGTTGTGGCGAAATGTTTTATGTGGTGACTGAAACTCTTTAATCAAATCGGTTGACTACGCCTTTATACTTCTCTTATTTTGTTGAGATTCGATTGAATACAGTAACTGTAAAAATATATCTAACAACTTCTACCTTGCATTTTTCAACTCTTACCAGCGCAATTCTTGGCCGATTTGCCCGATGACACCGAGGTAAGTCCTTAATTCCTTTTAACAGACTTTCTAGCGATGAATATTTGATGTCTTGAGCTTTATGGACTAAAATTGCTACCAGGACCTTGATTTGACACATTGTAGACTAACTGACATGAAAGCCCTCGGTTTTGGTCGGTTTTCAAAACTCTCGGTTTGTCATCGTGATTATCGATTTGGCGGGACTTGTACCTATATTAATGATGTTGACATATTCTTACACATTCATTGATTGCAACATTCGCTATAATACAGCGACTAGGGTTACGACAAAACTTGTTCACAAGGATTGAAGGGTTGGATGGGTTGAGTGAAGTTTTGGTCGAATTAGATTTGTATGACAACAGGATTTCAAAGTTCGATAATCTGAAAAAACTCAAAAAACTTGAGTATGTATCAACCTTTATTCAAACTCCTATAGCTTTATCTTAGTCAACCCTTTGTCTTTCAGATCACTCGACCTGTCATTCAACAAAATCAAGTATATCCTTCCAGACGTGCTCGTGCACTTGCCATTCATTCGGGACTTATATTTCGTTGCAAATAAAATATCTAAGATAGAAAATCTTGATGGGCTTGATTCTCTGAAGAATCTTGAGTTTGGTGCTAACCGTGTTAAGAAGATCGAAAATCTTAATCATCTGGTGAATTTGGAACAGTTGTGGTTGGGAAAGAATAAGATCGAACGGCTAGAAAACTTTTCCGGCCTGCGAAATCTGAAAATCTTATCTATTCAGGTAAGTTTGCTAAGATTATGTGCTAGTAACTATCAGGAATGATTGATCAACTAATACCATTTCTCTTTCCTATGGAATTATCAAGTCAAATCGCATTACGAAGCTAGAGAATCTTGAAGTACTTGAAAATTTGGAAGAACTGTATATTAGTCATAATGGTATCTCGAAGATCGAGGGACTTGAATCTAATACGAAATTACGGGTTTTGGATGTGGCATCAAACCGCATTGAAAAGTTGGAAGGTCTGAGCCATTTATCGCAACTGGAAGAATTTTGGGTAAGCCGCTCTTATCTTTTCAACTCTCCCTGAGTAAGAGAATTATAATATATTCGAAATTAAACGACTTTGGGCGTTTTAGGGTAATCACAACCAATTCAGTGACTGGGAGGATGTGGAAAAGCAACTTGGTGGTATTAAAACTTTGGAAACAGTGTATTTGGAGGGTAACCCATTGCAGAAGCAAAATGAAGTGATGTATCGGTACAAAGTTAAATTGAGCATTCCGGGGATCAAACAAATTGATGCTACATACGTGCAAGCTTAACGTGTGGTTGTTGCGTCGGCTGTACACTTAGTAAAAATCTCCACTTCTTTGTAATTCGACGTGTTGTAAAAAAGTGAAAACAATAATAATATCATTTTCAGTTTCTGCAAACACCCCTCTTAGATAGAGCTTCAATATTTTTGAAAACTTTATTTAACAATTACATCTTTTTCGCTTTGATATATACTTCATTCCACAGTCATAGCAAAATTCAGTTTTACAGAATAAACACGTAATATGATTACACCCAGTCGATCGTTCAATCCAATACCCGCATCCTAGAGCATTCAAATCAAAATTCGTCTTGCTGTCACAGATTTTATGAATGAGAGCGTCTACAAACCCGGACAACACCGTATTCTCGAATTCTTGGCATACTCTATAAATTCCGACTCTGCTCCATCATTTAAAGATAGATATTCTTTGCACGTTAGACCGAAGTGAAATGCACAGTTACAATATACACAAATCACATGGCAGTTAGTGCAAGTGGCACGAAATGAGTTGAGTTGCGTCGGTGCTGATGAAGTCAACATTGTATCCGATATAGGAATCAAATTCGAGCAAAGAGGGCAAGGGTGGGCTATAGTCAAAATATGCATAATTGAGGCGAAACAGCTAGTCAGCTACTTGTTTGTAATTGGAAAGACGGTACTACTACTTACTTTGTGTTGGTGTAGAGAAAGAAGAAAAAATAGACTCAAATTTTTGCGAATCTTGGTTGTCGAGATACTTCTGAGCGATTGATGGAGTGATTGTATCCTAAGAGGAAATTCTTCTTAGTTCTGTCTAGCGAAGGATAACGATATTCAAACAGTCTACTTACATCGCAACTCCTCACGAAGCAGGTCAAAGGGCAGGTCGGCTGGGTCCGAGTCCAAAGCTGAAGATATTGTTGAAAGCATTTCTTACATATTTTGTGATCACCTGAACAATGCATTTCCGACACCTACGACAAATCGAGTCTCATGGTTACTTTTACTTTATTTTCTTTTGACAACTAATTTTGAACTGTTCCTTCTGGAAATTTGAAACCATGATGTACCTACCAACTGTGTCAAAGGAACCGATTCCAAACAGACTAAACATCGACGGTCGACGTCTTGGTTGAACCCAATGATTACAGTTCCGTACCAAATCCGAGGCTCTTCCATTGAATATATCTGCAAAGAATCAAAAAAGTGCAACAATTCATGTCTACAAAAATGAATAACCTTCTATATACGTGCGCATAAAGTTTGGAACCCAGTCCCGAGATCGTCGTGGTGACGTCACAGAAAAATATACACACATTGGATGGAAATAGTCGGGTAACTTTAAAGAAGCTTCAGTGTACAAATTGACTCAATTTGAGGGCATTGTGAACTGTACTCAGTGAAGCCATCAAAGTTTCATGTACTCGTAATAATTAATATCACCATTTAACGCAGTCAGCAAATGCTGTTTAATTCGATTGAGTCAGCTACCTAAGTTGCCTCCAACCTTCTCCAACGCTATTGCAACGGTGGATATAATTGTGATTGCCCTTCATTCCATTAAAATGACATCTGTTTTTCACCTCAGAGCAATGGCCAGTCAACTTCCGCTTGGCGCTTCTATCTTTATGCTCCAACTAAAATCATTTATCATTTCATATCGGCCTGGTCTTACTTGTAGTTCAGTACTTGGTGGCTCCGTGATGGTTTCAAGCAAATATTCAAAGAACGCCACAGTCGCTGCTAATGTTCTGGAATGTGTGACATCGAGGGAGTTTCAAAAGGCTCGCGTGATTGCGTTTAATCATTTTCCCACCATCAAAGAACTTGTCAAAAGTGTATAATGTTCATTATCAATAATATCATAGTTTTATGTACAATTCTCTCTGTCTGGCATGCAGGCGCCGAAGTTCGCAATGCCATTGGAAATTGTGACCTCCGCAGAAGCATCAATATTGTGGCGCGACGTTATGGCGGGGGCGACGTCTGGGTTGTCATCGATGGTCTGAAACGGGTAGTTTAGATGATAGTGTTGCGGTGTGGAATATGGTGAAATTGAGTGTTGCCGACTTCCTTCAATAAGCATGGGAAAACCAATAGAAATGAGCGAACTGTTGGGTATAGTATAATTTATAATTAAGGAAGAAATCAATATTGCGTATGCGCAATACGTCATAAAAAATGGACTGTAGGTGATTGATTTTATTCAACAGCTACAATAACTGCATTCCACCGACCACAAATAACATCTAAGAGACACCAATCTTCTATATTAACCGTATTATCTACTTTGATCTGAAGACATCTCGCAATCCCATCATCAATTCTAAATATCTCTGATTTGTTCCTGTCTTCGTTGTACACTAATGCTAACTGAAACTGGGACGCACAAGACATCGTTATCGCATGAAACGGTTCGATGCCTGCATCAGACCCCGAATCGGATGTCGATGTGTCTTGTGATGTTGCACTCGAGGAAAATGATACAGTCGATGGAACAGTTGCATCTCGATTTGCCGCTCCTGTCGCCACATCTTCGCCTGATTTTGGATCGTAAATTTTCGGATTCAAGTTAGGGAGTGAACCCCAGGTTAAGGCTTCACCGGATTCTGTGAGTTAAATGAATAATGGTTAGTTCGCTAGAGTAGGGAGTGCGGACACAAGTTACTGTTTATGACATACCAGTGGTAGCACTACTCGACCATCCGTTTGCGTCAATAGAACTAATATTGATGCCACATAACTCCTCAATAACATATACGTTTAATTTCGTATCTGTTAGTATGGCATTCGAAGTTGATGATGAGATTTTCCCTATCCCTAGCTGACCATACACATTGCTTCCAGCAGAGAAAACTTCTTGATGTGATGACGATAAAATAATATGGGATTCGCCAGACTTTATTGAGTTCAATCGGGGGGTGACAGCGGCCGTCTTGAATGTTTCATCGGCTGGATAGTTGGCAAAAAGATGGACCAGCTTCGCAGCGAGTTCACTTGTGGGAGGAGAAATGGGACAGTCGACTAGGAAAAGCAGGCCCTTAGCTTTGTGACAAAGAATATAGCTATTTAGCATTCGCAATTGGTAGTTTAAAAAGAGCCGCCACTCTCACCTGATAACAAATAAACCTGTGTTTCATAAATGATACAACCATCAGTAATCATGTCATGTTCCTTCGACAAATCAATATTAACCCGACACCATTCCTTTTCTTGGATGAAGTAACATTGTACAATCCCACATTTCAAAACAATGAAAATGAAATTTGAGGATCCATGGATGATTTTTCTTATTGAAGCAGAATGAGGAGGCTGATTTGAAGGTGGAATTTCGATTGATATTTCACGTAGAGTTGTTGAAATAGCGTTCGTGAATGGATCATATCCGTACAAATAAACTTCAAAATCAAATATTATGAGATTGTTCTGGACATATTTCTGCACTCCATTTATGAAGAAACGAACAGTAAATCAGGCAGAACATTACCAGAGTCCTCCCAATTGAGCCAGATATTTTCCCAGAAGCATTGTAACATCATGTATTCCTTTAGCTTCCGACGGATCTCCAGAATTGCAGTTAGGGAGATACTGGTATAGGGTTTGTCGTCACGGTTGATAACATTTTTACTTTTAGACTCGCCGTAATCATTCCTGATGTTGTCTTCTCTGTCATTGATGACTGACGGAGGGAACGGAAGCGATTTGAGTATTTTGAATGTCGTTTGGAGGGATGAATTCTGCGGGCAGCAGGGATCGTATCCGTAGAGAATAATGTGGATAGTTTTCATCTCACATACATGCCGAATAAAGTTTTTGTATTAAATCCAACCGGCAACTCAGAATCTTGAGAACTTTCGCGAGGCCATAATTCGAAATCACAGTAAACACAGATAAAGCAGACAAAGATATTAATCATGGATCAAGCATTGACGAGAGCACTGCACAGCTGGCAGGGTATATTCTAAATTTTCACTCTGCCATTAAGGCTGATGAGTCTAATCTTACTCCCGAATTAAATATGCGATTTAGCTCTCAACCTACCACAGCTAATTCGCGACCTCACCTCTACAGCAACAGAAGTAGTTGAGAATCAGAAGCAAGGCCAAGAGGGAAGGAGAAAATTGGCAGAGCAGACTAAAGGTTCTACTTAATTTAACTATCTACTTGGCCGGTCTTCGAATACAAATTTGCCATTTTTATTTGCTAACATCGCCGACTGACGTCTTGAACGTATCTAGATTTTAAAAAGCTTCCAGATGATCAAAAACTTTTAGAATTCAAAAATCTATTGAAAGGTTTTCCAAAATTCAGCGCCATCATCTCAGTCTTGGAAACGTCTGCTAATGAAAATATGGCGGAATTCATGTAGGATACCAGAACGAAATTGATAGTCTGACGAAACGATCTAAATTCAGCGAAACCGCATTCTTAGATGTGTTCAAATCAGTGTCAGAGGCTCCGGACCCAGCTCCTCTATTGTCGCATGCACTGGTATGAGGTTTTGATTATTTAATTATGAAACAGGATCTGCTGGTTTACAGTGCCCGCACAACTTACCTTGCTCTAGGACCAATCATCGCAAGTGAATGAATTGTCGTCAATAGAGAAACAGAATAAGGAGCTACGAAATGAGATTGAAAATCTCAATGAACAAATACAAAACTTGAGAATTCAGGAAGGTCAATCTGCCAAATTGCAGTCAAAACTGACCCATTATGAAACTAAGGTATGTTAGCTTGTAAGTTCCCACCCATTAAAAGGCTAACATTTTGCGTTTGGTTTCAGATGGAAGAGTTGATACGAGATAAACTGGCTGCGAGGGAAACAGAAATAAAGGCAGAATACGAAGAGAAAAGCCGTATTTTCAAGGATAGGTGCCTTGCCGTCTAGTATATGATGAAACCCTGCCAAGAAGCTTATCCAATCTATACAGGGAGCATACATTAGAACGACAACTCGATCAAGCAAAACAACAACTACAATTGTATCTCTCAACCCATGAAGATGTTCAAGCTAAATTGATTGACCACTCACAGAAATACAGTGAGTTTCCTTGGCAACCCTGGCGCCTTCAATGAATGTTGCTAAAATTATTAAATTTTCAATTAGGTCAAGAGGTTGCTGCAAAACTAGCTGAATTAGAGTTCGTTACATCAGATTTGGAGAAAGCGAACCGACGAATAAATCAATTAGAGAGAGAATTGGTAGGTATAGAATACCCATCACCTTGCTGATGGCAAATAATTAACGTCTTAACATTATATAGCATTTGAGCCGGTCCGAAAACGAGTCAATAAAATTGGTGGAGAAGGAATCTGGTCAAGGAGCATCTCAGTACGTTCATCGCAGCAATAATATCATAGGTAACACCGGAACACTAACAGGTCCTCTATGCTCTGTCGTCCCGTAACCCGATAGACTTCTCGAATTAGAACAACGATGCACTCGACAAGAGGTATGAAAATCATTCCCCGCTCCGAATGTGTCAGCTAAAGTGACGAAAACGGATTATTATTTATCTTCTAGATGGAAATTACAAAGCTTCATAATGAGCTAGATATACAGAGAAACTTATTATCACAGAAAAGTTCACTTGCTGGCGAGACAGTCGACTCTATTCAGAATGAGTTGAATCAGAAGGTAATTGCGGTCCGATCGCGCATTTCGATTAGCCAATCTTGACCTAACAAGCTTGATTTAGACTGAAGAAAATGAAAAATTGAGAACTGCTCTCGAACAACGTTCGGACTATGAGCAGATTCGAAAGGAATTACAAATCTTAAAGGTGCGTTTCATTTTTTGTCTATTTCTGTTTCGGTTTTGTGACTGATTCGTTTATCTTTCTGCTTCTAATATTGGCAGTTCGTAGAATTTGCGGACATGCCGGAATCGACAGATTCAGTTCCTTTAGAGAGATTATTACTCAGTAAAAACAAAAAATTGGAAAATGAGCTGACTGCATTAAAGGCATGTGCTTCTTGTTTGTTGTCGAATGTGCTAATAGTAATCAAGTCCAATCTGTTGAATAGGTCGAGCATTCGAGGTTAACTGAGCTACATAATTCGCTTACATCGGCAACTCAGGCTAATTCAGAGATCATTCAAAAGCAAAAAACATTGATTGCGAAGCTGGAAGATGATTTAATAAAATTAGGCCAAGTCAGGGCGCAAAATGGGTCTATGAGCGGACAGTTATGGGCTAATGATATTAAGTCCCCAGAGGTATCATTCTATTTACTAGAAGAGCAAAAAATCTTATTATTTTCACCTTCAAGTTTTAACATTCCGACTTTATATACTCAGCCCGAATCGCCAAACCTGACAAGTGATTCTTCCGTCAGCGGTTCAGATTCATCTATGGTCAAGATTCTGACGGGACAAAGGGACCGGTTTAAATCTCGAAATGCTGAATTAGAAGAGGTTCGTTGCCTGTTCAGTTCCTCTGTTTTGCACATCATTACTCATGTATCTGCTGCATATCCATTAGCAAGTTCGACAACACTTATCCACGATATCCGATCTTCGTCATCAACTATCCTCGCTTCAAGAAGATAACGTCAACTTGTATCAGAAAATCAAATACTTGCAGTCCTATCCGGGTACGTCGAATCGGAATGCTTATGATGACGACGAAACCGGGGCGACGTTCATCGAGATGAATGATGACCCCAAAGGAGTGGGCAAGGGCCATATAGGGACTTCAAGTGGAAAGAAGAAAGGGATAGTAGGGATCCTAAAAAAGTATAGAGACAAATACGAGGAAAGGTTGAATCCGTTTAGAATGTTCCATCAGCAGGTAATTGTGTTATTTTGAATTCTTCAATCGCAATGACTGAAATATTAATACTACCTTAACTTTAGGAGCAATCGTTGCGATACTCTTCTCTGACGACAACAGATAAAGCAACTCTGTCTATTTCAAAATTACTGTTATCAAATAAGTATACCCGTAATTTCCTGTTTGTCTATACTATTTTATTGCATGCTTTGGTGTTGGGGACAATCTACTCTTATTCATTGCGAGACGAGAACTGCGGTAGTGGCGCGGCGTCAAATGGTGTGGACCCCCCCGGGAACTGATAATAATGTATGTTGGTAAATAATATATATATTTGATCGGATAAAATAAATGAACTGATAACAGATATCTGCTGTGGTGCCAGATATTAATACAAGTCACGTGTTTCTCGCTCCTCGGTCTTGTTTTGGGAGAAATTCCTCTTCCATCATTCCATTGCCACTTCCGTCCTCATTTTATCTACTAAGGATAAAACACTTCGACAGCCGTAATAGGGTTCTTTCTCGTCTAGAAACTCTTTTTATTCGCACGAATTCCATCTCTGTTCCTAAAGCCGTATCTCGCAATATAAACATCGCACCATGTCGAGAGCTCCTCCCGTCGTTATTGACAATGGTACTGGGTGCGTATCTGGAGCTTTTATCAACTCACTTTGCCTTTCTATGTACTGCAAGTTGTCAGAAGAACGAGTAAGCTTGTGTCGTGAGGACGAATTGAGCGCAAAATGTGACTACATTGGGATGTTTAGTGAAGAACTCGTCGCGAATGGAGGACAGTCGATTGAATCTCTCAATTTCCAAAACAATCTTATTAACCTTTGGCTATTTATAATTCAAATGCTCTATTGATTTCTCGTCATGGATTACAGTTATACCAAAATGGGTTATGCCGGGAACAACGACCCTCAATACATTATCCCGTCAGTGATAGCCACCGCTGCAGCATCTAGTACGACATCAGGCAAGGCATCCAATTTAGCGTCTAAGAGAGGGATAGAAGATTTGGATTTTTTCATCGGCGATGAAGCATTGGCCAATTCCAAAACCTACAATATCACATACCCAATCAAACATGGTCAAATAGAAAATTGGGATTTGATGGAACGCTATTGGGAACAGTGCATTTTCAAGTATCTTAGGTGTGAGCCTGAAGATCATTATTTCCTCCTAGTGAGTGTCCTCTTGAATTTATATAACTTATCGTGATGCTCGGACGGTTAAGTTGATCCTTACGTGCTTTTGACACTGCTGTCATCAATAGACCGAGCCGCCACTAAATGCTCCAGAAAACCGTGAATACACAGCTGAAATTATGTTTGAATCTTTCAACGTACCGGGAATGTATATTGCTGTCCAGGCTGTCCTGGCGTTGGCCGCGAGTTGGACATCGAAAGATGCAGAGCAGACTTTAACTGGTACTGTCATTGACAGCGGTGACGGTGTGACTCATGTCATCCCGGTGGTATGTATTATCAGTGTGATTATGCTACAGAGCGCAATACTAAATGAAGCATTTACAGGCGGAAGGATACGTCATTGGATCGTCCATTAAACATATTCCTATCGCCGGGCGTGATATTACATCTTTCGTTCAACAATTGCTACGTGAACGTGGAGAACCCATTCCTCCAGAAGATTCCCTTGAAGTTGCTAAGAGAGTTAAGGAAATGTACAGTTACGTATGTCCGGACATTGTGAAAGAATTCAAAAAATATGATACAGAAGGAGCCAAATATTTTAAAGAATATCTCGGTACCAATTCTGTGACGAAGCAGGTATGTATTTTTGGTCGAAATCAAGTACAGTAAAAAAGTGATTAATTGTGGCTCTCCTCTGTAGTCCTATAAAGTCGATGTTGGCTATGAACGTTTTCTTGGGCCTGAGATTTTCTTCAACCCTGAGATTGCTTCCGCTGATTTCTTGACGCCGTTACCCGAAGTTGTCGATACCACAATTCAAAGTTGCCCCATTGACGTGCGAAGAGGACTGTACAAGGTACTTACAGACACTTGCTATTACGATTATATTGAAGTACTCACATTAGCTATCGTATAATTAGAATATTGTCCTTTCGGGTGGTTCCACCATGTACAAAGATTTTGGTCGACGTCTTCAACGTGACATCAAGCACATGGTCGACGATCGTGTAGCTAAATACGAGGCTCTTTCAGGTGGTCAAATGAAAGCAAAAGCTATTGATGTTAATGTTATCAGTCATAAGAAACAAAGATACGCTGTTTGGTTCGGAGGAAGTTTATTGGCGTCTACGGTTCGTCCATTCTTTCTTATTTCTGTGTTGCGTTATAACGTCCTCTTACAAAATTTGGATCCACTTCATTGCAGGCCGAATTCTATCAATATTGCCACACAAAGGCCGATTACGAAGAATATGGCCCCAGTATTTGCAGACACAACCGTGTCTTCGGTACGATTTCGTAAGCTTCATCATCGTTGTCTTCCCCTATACACGTCTCGAAATTCCAAGTGTTTTGTTCTGCCAGAGATATATTTCATTTTCAATGTCTTGTATAATTATTACTTTGAAGTGTTGGTGTTCTGCTTGACGATCGCAAGAGTTCAATTTCATATGCAAGATGGGTCATATGATATGATCTCGAAATGTTACTTGTGGATAGATAATTGTGGTAGCGTTTTTGGTCACAGTAGATATCAATAAACGAATCTCTCTCATTAATATCGGCCACTTTACTTAAGTAACCAAGTTACAGGGAATTCGTGAGAACACATAACTGGATCTCCATGGTCGGGCCCTTCTTTTCGGATTCATAATAGAATGATAAATAAATTGCTAGGTGCTCGATATCCATCCAATTTCCGAAGTATTCTTGATGTCTGGTTTCAATAATTCATTGTTGGCCCCGTCGGGTGTCATACCAAGAGAATTCCTTCTTGGGGACGCGTTTCCCTTCAGCAATTTCATCTCCGTCTCAGGGTTAGAGGGTTTGGGGCGTTGCCAGTAGGCCCCGTTGCTGGAAATAAAAAATCATCATTTCAATTCCAATAAATTTTTATTAGACTTTTCCAACACAAATACACTCTCACTCCTATTAAAGACTAAGTCCGCCACACTTCATGACGTGCAAGTCATTCTCCCTCTTATTGTTATTCATTTTCATTTCAGTGTTGTCAATTCTTGCTGAAGGTTCGTACTTTTTTACTAAACGCAGCCGAACCTTGCTTACATGAGCCTAATGCAGCTAGACCCACTGTCCGTGTTTTTTTGCTCCCACTTATTGAAAATTATACTGTTGAGGCGAATTTGCTGAGAAACATATCCGCCGACTGGTCAAACGAAAATGGAATTGACATCGAATTTGAATTTTCGGTTTGTATCTGTGTCGTAAAGGTAAACCTTTGAGATACGCACTAAATCTTCATTCTTTTCATATCAGAACACGCTTTTGGTGACAACTGACAGGTTGGTATTCTGTCCATTCTTGACATTCCACAGCGAGCACATCATTTCGTTAACTTTCATTTCACAAATACAAGAACATCTCGCGTTGTTAAATTTGTACTTACCAACCCTCAAGTCCGATCAATATGACTTGGTAATATCGTCTGAATCATGTTCCGAACATCATCCTCTGTTTTGCTAATCACAAGTGTCTTAAAATTGACATACTTAATTCAATGTAGTACCAAATGGACACAATCTGGCCCGGTGATTTTATCGACCATGTGCAACCTTTGGATGACTTGGTATCTAAGACTCATTTGAGCGCCCACGACCAAAATGCTCTCGATGGTCAAATGTTGTGACCTAAGTTTGCTCTGAAGTTGTGACCTAAAATTGGACCATATTCTCCAAGGATATGGAATATGTGAAGTTGTGACCTAAAACTTGTTTGCTCTGATAGTGAAGTTGTGACCTAAGTTTGCTCTGTTAGGTTAGGTTACAAAATTAATTTTATTTCCCTCCACATAAATTCTAGAAAAGTGACGAAACTACGCAGATTTCGTCCTGACCAGGGTACCTGGTCTGAGCGGAGCCCGTCAGATGTGGAATATGTGAAGTTGTGACCTAAGTTTGCTCTGAAGTTGTGACCTAAGTTTGCTCTGCCAATTCTGCCAATTCTGAAATGACAAGTCTGGGGGGCTTGGTGGTCCGCATGGCGTTGGAAAAATTATTTAATGATGAAATAGTGTCTTTGGGAGCAGGGTGACTTGATTTTTGTGGTATATCAATATATATCTGTTGATAACCAGATGGACTATATGGTACTGTTTCTAGCTTTGAAGGTAATCTACGATAGAGTAATTGTCGTGCTTCTGATGTAATGTCGCCTTATTGCGTCTAGGATTTCCCGAGTTTGCGCAGGACGAGGTTAGGACAACTTATCGTGACCTAAGTTTGCTCTGAAGTTGTGACCTAAGTTTGCTCTGCCAATTCTGTTAGGTTAGGTTAGTTGTGACCTAAGTTTGCTCTGAAGTTGTTATCTTTTACTCCAAATTCGAATATGCCTCGCCTCCACCGGATACAGAATTGAAGAATGTCCTTCTGAGTGAGGCGGAGGCAAGCGTCGTAATTGTAGCCGTTAAACCGGCTAGACCGGTCAATGTACTGCGGTAGCACTGCTTTATCTTCAGAGAAGGATTTGAGGGACAGAGGATGAATGTTCTAGAGGATACGGACAACTTATCGTGACCTAAGTTTGCTCTGAAGTTGTGACTTAGGCATTAGGGATGAGAAACAGGGACAGATGACGGATGAATGTTCTAGAGGATACGGACAACTTATCGTGACCTAAGTTTGCTCTGAAGTTGTGACCTAAGTTTGCTCTGCCAATTCTGTGAGCGAAATGGTGCATATGTAGGGCGGCGGACTAGACCTAATTGATACTCCTCTTGCGTTTCAAACAACCTCAACTCCCTTTTCGCTTCGTCGTCATCTGTTGATGCAAATAAATTGATGGAACCGATGTGTCCTGACGTCTTTATTTAAAATTGCTAGACGCATTTCTGACGCAAAAAATACTATGGATTATGGATACGGTAGCATGCAGATACAATCATATAGCCCAATGCATTTTATCTTAAAACGAAGGTCGGAGGCACTTTTCATCTTTTTTCCTGTTTCCGCCTTGAGGACTCATGGCTTGATTATGGGCGTTCACCAACCCGGTGCATGAGAACATATAAAAAACACAATATTAATTTATTCAAGAGAATCCCCTCGGTATGAACTGTAGACAGTGTAGAGAAATGTGAACGGTAAACCACACATCAGCAAACTGCAAAGTGCACATCGCTATAATACTGAGTATCTTATATATTATCATCCCGGGACTGCAGCACCTTCCAAATTTCCAATTATACCCTTACAATGCTAT